>JAKSZP010019395.1:0-15374 GCA_022478985.1 Massospora cicadina | reverse complement strand
TTGAGTGGGTAGGATTGGGCGAATGGGCAGCTGCTTGGGTGTGAATGTTGGTCCAAGCATTGCTCTGATTGGCTGGCTTAGATTTAGGTGGGAGAGTGAGGATGGAGGTTTTGGGTGGGGCTGATTTTCCATGTGGGCCCACTGAACGAGATTGGAGGGTGGGAGGGGGCAGCAAAGTGCCCCATACTGAACCTCCAGAGGGGGCTCAGAAGTTGCATCAGCGGATTTGGCCTTAGGGCACGCTCTTTTTGCATGGTCAATGCCAAAGCAGAGGGAACAAATCTGCCTACCATTATTTACCCGAGCCCAAAAGAAATGATCAAGAGCTGCAGCCACACTAGCGCGGGGTGGGATTTGTTGGGCTATGGTAGGGTGGTGTGGTATGATGGTGGCTATTGCACGAGGAGCAGCAAGGCGTTCTGCACCAGATGGAATGGCAAAGATGAGATTGGGCTGAGTGCCATAAGCCATGAGCCCCGCGACCAACTGGTCATACAAAACCTGGGGTGGAAGGTGGGATGGGAGATTTGCAAAGGATACCACTAGTGTGGTGTCTGAAGGGAGGCGAGTACGGGTTGTGGGAATGGGGTTTTTTTTATAAATTAGAGGAGTTTGTGCTGCCGCTTCAGCATCCTCCTCAGATTGGACCCCAATGTCAAAGTAGCCCTTAAAAGGGCGGAAGTATATAAGCCAGCTGGCGCAAAGGCTGTAGTGGCTAGGTCAATAATTGCCTTATTGGCATATGGGAACAAACGCCCATAGTCCACTCTGAGGCAATAGCGGATAGCAGAGCGAGGGAGGGCGAGAGGATGGGGGCGAGAAGGGTGGACGTGCTCCAGGTGGAGCGCTAAGTCCCGTGGGGGACAAAACGGTTGGAAGCAGTGGGCGGGCTGTTTGAACCCGTCCAAACGTGCTTGCCTGCAGGGCGGAAAACGCTAGGTGGGGGTGCACTGCTTCCCCACACTGGGGTGGCAGGCGGCAGAGCCAAGGACATCAAAGAATAGGTTTTTTGGGCAGATGGATGTAGATAAATAAACTTAAATTTAAAATCGCTCAAAAGTGACTTTGAGCGGTTAAAGAGAGTTTTTCTAATTGCTCTATGTTAGACATCCAGCTTTGCCCGCTTTGCTTTACTCCTGTGCGGAGGATACTGGCATAATAGAACTGCAGCGTTATCTGACCAACTTAATGGACAAGTTGATAAAATTATTTTTGGAAGCTTATTCCACTAGCTTTTCTAAGAAGATTTGTGATCTGGCGGCTAACCAAAATAGACGTAGAAGACTCCCACAGTTCACTGTAGAAGATCATGACTTGTAGCACGACCAACATAATTTTGGAAGGAAGAACAAGCTCGCTAACATTTATACCAGACTGTCTGAAATAATCAGGAAGACTGGTATTGATGCTTACACCATAAAGTATCCCGCGGTTGATCAGATTATCAACCTAATTAACGCAAAGTTCCTCCAAGCCAACAAGCAATAGGAGATTTTGTCCAGTCAAGGGAGGGTAATGTCAAGAAATTAATATGACTGGAAAATAAGCCAATATCCGGTAGATTGTAATTTATGAGTCAAGGTGAGACTTGAGATTGAGTGGAAGATTAATTTGATGCAAGATGAATAACTAAAGTATTCATAGTTTGGCAATTCTAGGAATTCTGCTAAAGCCTTGATGATAAAACAAATCCACATAAGTTGTAGCAAATAGAGAATTACTAAGCAGAAGGGATGAAACTGTCTAATAATAGTGAGGATTAATAGTTGAGCTTGGGAATGAAGAAGGGGAAAATTGAAAAGAGTAAGAAGTAGGGAAGGCTAAAACGGAAGTAGCCATTTCCATATATGTATTAAAAAAGTGGTATTGTTGGGCAATATCTCCTTATCACTAATTCTTTATAATTATTTATTGAGGGCCAACAATCATCATATCGCTAGTACATTGCTCAGTGGGGCTTACCCTGTGCAGCCAGTTCGATGGTTTTGACCTAAACTGCCAAAGGTTAACAAACGCACTCCTTCAATATTACACAACATGACCAGTCCTCCCCCCATTACATGGATCATCCACCTCACAGCTGGAGGCCTCAGGGATTTTAGTAGTTAAGGACAAGCCATCTAGACTCATGAGCCTGGTGAGAAATGTATCAGACAGAGCCCCAGGGGCCATATTCATACCTGTGGATCTGGAGGATCTTGCAATGTCCCCCTACCAGATGGAAACAATGGAGAAAGCCAAGGAAGGTCACTGGTACAAACCATCATTGAGGGCCTTTCCATGTTCGCCCCCTGATGGGTTTGTCAGACCCTACGATGGCCCCACTATCATATTATTGGGTGATAGTAATGCATTCTTTATTTCTCAACCAATCACAGAATTATTCCACAATTGCAACCATAACCGTAGGAGTGTGCACGTTAAAAAGCTTCAATAAATTAATTTGCTTAATTTTTGTTTGCCGTGGACATTAAATTGGACTGTAGAAGGGCAGTGATGAATGAACTAGTAACAAGGCGCATCAAAAACTTTATTAACCTAAGATAGCGCAGGCATCAAACTTGGCATTCACAATGGGGGCGCCCATCATGGGGGCTTCTAAGTTTCAAATGGTCACCATGCCCCTATGTGATCTACTGCACTTCTTGGCCCATGAGCGCCAGTTCCACGCCAGTCTCTCAGCAATGCTGGATTTACTATACCCCATGATCCTGGGGTAGGATGATGGCGCTAACAGGCTGTCAACTTCACCCTCAAACGAAATATGCTTGCTTTCTTGACATACCTCCACTCTGGCATAATTCCCCTTCTTCCTACATTGGTGAAAGAAAGCGCTCTAGAGCCATTGTGGAATACTCCGCCTCATGTGCAGTAACTAACCTCCCCAAAAAAGCCCTCAATAATGGAACCATACAAAGAAGTCTTTGACTTAGACAAAGCAAACCATTTGCCACCCCACTTCAACTTCAACATTGATTTTCGCCTAACGCTGGATTTCATTAATATTGTTTGCCCACTATACCCATATTCAGCTGCCAAGGATCACGCATTGTATATTTAGATTGATGAAATGATGGTCAAAGGATGTCTAATGAAGAAAACGTCATAGGTGTCATTACCCATGGTGCTCACCCAAAACCTGTTGGAACCTTGTGACCTTGTGTGGATTACAACCTCTAAAATAATGTTATGGTACCAGACCCTTATCCCCTCCCACTGAAGGCCACAATCTCATAAGCGATAGCCAAGTCCAAAGTATTTTAAAAACTGGATCTAGTTAACGCCTTCCACCAAGTTCAAGTGATGAGAAACAAGAGTGGCTGACAGCGATATTAATTCTCCATGGCATATAACAGTTCATGGACATGCCAATCAGGTTGAAAATACTCCCCCTATGTTCTAGAGGGTTTTGAACATGCGTTGGGCAACCTCCACTTTACATGAACAGTGGCATATATTGAAGACATTATGGACCATATCCCTACTTAAAACAACATGAAAAAATTGATGACAGTGGCAGCTTCCTTGCAATGTGCGGGCCTGAATGCAAAGCTGTCAAAATCTGAGATTTTCCAAGATGAGGTGAATTTCTTGGGTACATGGTGCTTAAAGATGGACCACTATTGCTCTTTTTAAACTAGAAGTAATACATACATGTGTAACACAAAATACCCAGAAGCAGCTCTTCAGCTTTCTGGGGTCTGTCACCTTCCTGAAGAAAATCTCACCGCGATTTTGGAACTAGCCGCCACCCTCCACCCATTGATGGGAAAAACGTGCCATTCATAAGGATGATGGAATGCTAACGGGCTTTTAAAGCTGTCAAAGAAGTTTTACCTAAGCACCTGTTCTGATACATGCTGATATCAATAAAAAATTCATTAGGCCTTGCAATGCCTCCTGCACAGCTGTGGGGTTTATTACTATAAAAGTATAACAGCTGCAAACACCCGGTGTCATAATACTCTAGGAAATTTATGGGCGTTGAGCGGTCATGGGCAAAATTTGATAAAGAGAGGCTATAGTTACATGGGCGATAATGAACTGGCGGTATTTTCTACAGGGAGCAAAGCACACGGTGATGGTGTGCATGGATCACAAATCACTTTACTATAAAGCAAGCTTCAGAAGTTGGTGCACAGACAAACCAGAACCCATTAAGACCTGCTCAATTTTAACTTCGAAATATGAGTTCATAAAAAGTCCTACATACATATTGCTGGACATACTTAGTAGAAACCTGGCAAATGAGGCTGACCCCGTGGAAGGGGCTGAATTAAATACAGTGATTTCCCCCAAACATGTGCTGTCTGAGCCATCAGTGGAACCAGCAACAATCACGGCCATTACAATCCCTGCATCACCCTCAAATCCACCCTGATCATCATACCTGAGACCTCCAACAACGCCATGGGGCCCACGCAACATGACACTTCTGAGACAAGCCCAAAATTAGCGCTGATTGGTCCCTCATGGACACAGTACTGGATGTACAATCATAAGCTATTGAACGCAAGTGCTTGGGGACCAAATAAAGATGGGGAAAAGACCTCAATTTTTTACTCAAAAAAGATAGGGTGATTTATTTTGGGATTGCATATGAGTGCCTGAAAATTATTGCCCCAAGTCATAAAGAAACATCATGACCCATTGACAATGGGAATCCTTGTATGAAAGAAGACTAGAACTTGATAAAGAGAAACTATGACTGGAATGGACTAACAAAAGATGTTCCAGAAGAGATAGAATGCTTTCAAACCTGTGCGCAAACCAAATCTGACAGAACTGGGTGAAACAGGCTCTTAAATCCACTGCAACAAACAGTGGGACCAAGGACATCAGTATCAGTCTACTTTATAGTCAGTTTACCCCACTTCAAAAGGGATAACGCGATTATGGTAGTCATGGACAGATTCACCAAATACAGCTTGTTCATCCCATGCTTAACTAAAACCATGGCGGATGATATGGCTTACTTATTTTTGATCCATGTCTTCACCATGTTTGAGGTACCACTAGTGATAATTAGTGACAGGGGGCCACAGTACACATCAAAGTTCTGGGATTACTTTTGTGAGACAATTCTCAGAAACCCATGACAATCGTTGACTTATCACCGCCAGTCTGAATGACAAATTTAGTGACTAATCATTCATAAAGCAAAATCACTAGTGCTACGCCTCCGCTGCTCAGGATACCTGAGCTGGAGACCAGTCTTTAGCCCAGTTCACGTATAATAACTACCTTCACGGCTCTTCTGTAATGTCGCTGCTGTATGCCAAATTAGGCTACAACCCAGAAATTACAATTGGGCCTCAGATTCACACAAACATTCCTGTGGTGGATAACTTTACAATACACATACAGATCTTTACCAGCAGGTGCAGAGGCAATTAGCAAAAGCCTTCCATGATGCCAAGGAATTATCTGACCAAAAATGGAGAGCAGCGCCCATATACCAAATGGATGACCTGGTGATGGTGGACACAAAGAGCTTTAACCTCAAGAGATCCCTCCGCAAACTGGCTTGAAAAAGGGTAGGGCCATTCCTTATCAGCAAATTCTCAAACAACGGGTTCTTTTATGTGAATTTTCCCCCATACTGGAAGATCCATAAGTCTTTCCATGCATGATCACTATCATCGTCTAAAGGAAAAAACCTGCAGAGATCAAACCCTTGTTGATAGAGGAAATGTTGGAATTTGAGGTGAAGGAATTTTGGTTTCAAGGAAAACTAAATGGGGAATTCAATATTTAGTAGTGTGAAAAAGGGTACCCAACTAAGGCAACAGTTGGATTCCAGCCCAAGATTTTACCAATTGTTGAGATCTAATCAATAAGTTCCATGAACAAAACCCTGCTGCCCCAGACCCACTGCTATGAAACCGTTATGCTCGCAGCCATCAACCTGTCCTTGCCTCACTGTTATAAACTTTAGGCAGTATTGTTGTGATCCACCATAAGGACCGCACAGGATGAATCCACTAAACAACAGACTGGTAATATGGGGATCGTTGGTCATCCAAACACACTGAAAATATAATAAAATAAGAGCAATTGTCCCAACAACCATTTTACCTATTTTAATGTACACAGCGACTCTTTGCAGTTCCGCTCTCTCTCAACTGTTAACAACTTTCCTTTCGATTGCTCATCTCGCTTATATATCAGCGACTTTAAATGATACCATTCTCTTAGCTTGGACTATTCTATTACACTGATTCTCATTGTTTTCAGCTGGTATTCTCCACTTCTCTATTGCACAGCTCTAAGAGATCTTATCTATATCCCTCAAATGTTAACATTGCCCTATCACCTAATTTGTAGGCGATCTAAAAATAATCGTTATATCCCAATATTGTCTCATCTCAAGGCGCTTGAATACTCATAGTTAACATACTAGTCGGCGGATTATCACCTGCCCGCCATAGCTCTTCAGGGATTATCATCCAGTCATATCAGAATCTTGACACTAACAAAAACTACAGTCTTGTACAGGCTCTAGAGGGAGGAGTAGACCCTGTACTTTTAGAAAATGGGTAGTGTAAGGACCTTAGCTGCACCCATAAATTTAATTGTTTGATATACTCCGTTTAGCAAAGAAAGGGGAACATCCCTGATACTTCCATTAAAAATTAGCAGATTTAGGACACACCCTTGAAGAGTGGTGGGTTTCTGATTAGGCCCTTATCTTAATTATTTGCTAAGTCAAAGAGCAAAAAGGGAGGATTTCACCAAAAATTTTGATTTTATGAAGCCTATGTCATAGAAATCACAACAATCTATATTGAAATCTGAGCACTATTGGGCAGATCAAGATCAAAGTTCTGACAGGAACGTCAGCCCATATGTTGATCAATAAATGACCACTAAAGAGAAAGAAATTTTTTAGGAAAATTGCGAGATATGAAGGCATGCTGGAACCCTGATGGAAGCAAAAAATTTGGCAATAGGAACTGCAAATTGAGGCACCCACTGTTGGGATTTTTCCTTGGTTAGGTGAAAGCCTTGTTCAAGGGAAGGATTAATACCTCCATTTGAGAGGCATAATTACTAATGGTTCAATAGGTTCAAGAATGGGGTTTAAATCAATAAAATTAGCAGTTATACCAAATTTGGAGCTTTGTATAAATTACTCCAAATTTGGGGAATTGTTACATCCCCATTCTTTGAGTCATGTAAAAGGGTTTCAATTATCTGGTCATAAGGTTGGCGAGATATGAGTAAGGTTCAAAACAATGGGCTTTCCAGAAGACCAGGAGAGATCCTACATGAATGGGGCCACAATGATCCTTGAGGTACCATGTCCCCATGCACCCTATAAAAAGCAATGCCTGTTAGTCAATTTAAAGTACTTTGTTTTATAGAATATAAGTTAGCTTATTTTCTTTAAGTTTAATTTATTTCAATAATCAAAGTCTTGTCCATCATTGCGCCCATAGCTGCCCCTGTCCTCTCAGCTGACCCTAGCCCCATGAAGTCAGCCACCTTATTGGGTTCCCCAGCGTTAGCACCAGTGAGTGCACTGGCAGAAACCCGATAACTGGTGCTAACTACAGGGGGCTTACAAGGCGCACCCTGAGGAGTTACCCTCAACCTTGGATGATAATCAACCTACAGCGAGTACTCCAAGTGCTGATCTTCTGACCTACCTCCTCTGTAACGGCCAAGACCCAGTAGCAGTGGTGACTAAATTTATAAAGAAATTCTTTTAGTGTGTCCCAGAAGAATTTTTACACTTAAGAACTCCCAGTCAGTTGAAACCTTTGATTGACCTGTTAAGTACGCTTGAATAAATGGGAAAAGATGTTATTGAGCAAAAATGCCAGCATCATAAAGAAAAAAGATTAATAAAGGCAACATTCTATTACAGGGACCAAGCATCACGTTTCAAGAGGATGTGGGATGCTAGGAGAGAAGAAGCCTTTGAAGATATTATCCACCAGAATGACTATTGGACGCTATGCCCTGTCTACTGTGATGAGAGAAAGAGTTCAATATTCTCTCAGATTTGAGCAAAATCAAAAAAAATTGGCCAAGCTACAAAACATCCTCCGGTTGAAAAAGAAGATCAAAATAATCTGAGTACTCAAATTTTAACAAAAACAACTAATTCTAATACTAAAACTAATATTTATTTAGTTAAAAAACGAAATCCTCCGCACAATGCCATTTCCCACTCTGCTGCTTCAGAGTAGAGCGTGAAAACAAAGCGTACAGCCAATTTGAGCCCAAAGTGCCAACCAACAAATCAAATGTGGCCAGTGAGCATCAACAACACCAAATTGACAAAATTGGGACAATTTGAGAAACAATTTTCAATCTCAACAAAGGAAGAAAGCTTCAGGAATTTTTAGAAAGTCTCAAAAACAATTGGTGTAATGATGCAATACAAACGCCAGGCAAAATACCTGGTACTTACCTTTGCATAAGATGGAATAAGCTTGATGGCTCCTTTCTAGCAAAGCTAATGCTTTCTGACTTCAACAGCTCCCCTCCCAAGATTGGGCCACATATTACTAAAACGAAAAGTCTAGATTACCCGCTTTGGCTCTCAGATTGAGATAGCGCCGATCCCAATGAAAATGAGAGTACAAAAAAGCGAAGCTCAAGGAACCAGCTGATATTACCTCTGCTACTAATGACAACCTTCCAGCCCACTTTAAAGCAATCTCTCAACCTTTGTCACACTGGTTGCTTTTGGTCATGAGTGAGATTTGCTCACCCCAATCCTGAGACGATGGCTTGGTGTCATTGTCAAAACCTTCAAGGGGCAGCACCCTACCATCATTTGGTCATCTTCTAAGCTTATAGGGTTACTTGCCTATGCAGCTCACTGTCAACCTTTTCTCTGAGCCTTATCTGGATCTACTTATGGATTAGTTGATCTCAAGATTCCAGGTCAAATAGCAAACAAATTGAAATGGAAGTTTGAAGAGGCAAGACCCTCATGGCCAAGATAGTGCAGGAGACATTCAAAAGAATAGCGCGGTTGGAGGAGGAGTTGATGGCCTCCAAGACAAAATTTATCCTGAAACGGAGGCTGCTAGTTGTCCTGCAGTCAGAAATTTGGGACATTATTGACCGATTTGAAATGCTCAAGATCAACAACTTGCAGTGTATGCTGGAGTTATCGAACCTCAAGGCAGTTTACCTTGGAACTCAAAAACAGCTCAAACCCAGACATCTTGAAAGATTAGATTGCTCAGTCAGCAACTGGCCGCAGATCAAGGAGCTTAAAACCACCTTTCCAAAAGAACGATCCAAATTAACTATGAGGGCCTTAGCCAATGAAATTTTCTAGCTTCAAGCCCTAATTACATAAGAGAAAGCTGAATTAAATATGAGGGCCTTAACTGAAGAAATTCTCAGGCTTCAAGCCCTATCCACACATGAGAGCTCCGAATTAACTATGAGGGCCTTAGCTGATGATATTGTCCAGCTTCAAGCTCTAGCCACACATGAGGGCTCCAAATTAATTATGAGGGCCTTAATCGATGAAATTGTCTGGCTTCAAAACTAGCCACAAAAGGCATTATCACCAAGCTGGTATGCATTGTGCCCAAGGCTTTGTAGGCCCCCAAACTTGATTCCTCCGTCTACCTTAACCCTCAGGCCACAACTTTTTCCCTAGGACAAGGCTTGGAAGGGGCTCTGTCAAGATTTTCTCTGGGTTAGGTGATGCCTTGTCCAGGGGAAGGATCAATACCTCCGTTCAAGGGGCATAAATCCCAAATGGCTTGATAGGTTCAAGAATGTGGTTCAAATCAATATTATTAGAAGATATAATAAATTGAGGCTTTGTATAAATTACTCCAAATTTGGGGAATCGTTACATCCCCATTCTTTGAGTCATGTGTACTGGGGTTTCCATTGATCTGGTCATAAGTGCGGTGAGATATAAGTAAGGTTCAAAACAATGGGCAATTAAGAAGACCAGGAGTGATCCTACATGGATGGGGCCATGATGATCCTTGAGGCACCGTGTCCCCACACACCCTATAAAAAGCAATTCATGTTAGTCAAATAAAGTACTTTGTTTCATAAGATATAAGTTATCTTATTTTTCTTTAAGTTTAAATTTATTTCAATAATCAAAGTCTTGTCCATCATTGTGCCCAGAGCTGCCCCTGTCCTCTTGGCTGACCCTTGCCCCATGCAGTCAGCCACCTTATTGGGTTCCCCAGCATTAGTACCAGTGAGTGCATCTGGAAAAAACCTGATACGCACAATGTTCAATCTTAGCCATGATGCAAAAAACTAGCTTTTTGTAAAGATTTGCACGTCCAGTTGTAAGAAAAGTTCTCCAGTAACCGCCCCTCTTTTACCTTCAACTATAAGAACCCTTTACCCTGATTATGGTAGAGTTCGGGATATTTAGTTCTATTATTAGTAACCTTTAATTTTTGTTAAATTTCTTTAACATTTTATAAGTTTCAACTAGTCTGGCAAACTTCAAGGAACTACCCCAACTAATTAAAGTTCCAAACTCATTTGTATCAGTAATGGTGGTCAGCGTCAAATTGGGTATTTCAGCTATTGCCTCTCTCAGCTTGTAAGCCCTTGGGGTGTTGTACCCTGCAAGTTTGCAAGATGCCCTCACACAGCAAAATGGCTATTGAGAATCTCAAATCAAATTGGATGGTCAAAATTCAACTTAAACCATCCAAATTATAATGAAAATAAAAATGATGTTTCAGGTCATACTTATTATAAACTGATAATAAAAACGCTTTCTTTTACACCATCTAGTACTAAAAAAACGCTTTCTTTTACCGCTTGCAGTCACTTTTGAGAGATTTCAAATTTAAGTTTTATTTATCCACAGCCATCTGCCCAAACCTATTCTTTGATGTCCTTGGCTCAGCCGCCTGCCACCCCAGTGTGGGGCAGCGGTGCACCCCCACCTAGCGTTTTCCGCCCCATGGGCAAGCGCGTTCAGATGGGCTCAAACAGCCCGCCCACTGCTTCCAGACGTTTTGTCCCCCCACGGGACTTAGCGCTCCACCTGGCGCGCGTCAACCCTTCTCGCCCCATCCTCTCGCCCTCCCTCACTCCGCCATTCGCTTTTGCCTCAGAGTT
This sequence comes from Massospora cicadina, assembly GCA_022478985.1. Taxonomy (NCBI): domain Eukaryota; kingdom Fungi; phylum Entomophthoromycota; class Entomophthoromycetes; order Entomophthorales; family Entomophthoraceae; genus Massospora; species Massospora cicadina. Next base: position 4,292 of record JAKSZP010019395.1, on the reverse strand, counting down.
GATTATGGGCGTTTGTTCCCATATGCCAATAAGGCAATTATTGACCTAGCCACTGTGACCTTTGCGCCAGCTGGCTTTATAGACTTCCGTCCTTTTAAGGGCTACTTTGACATTGGTTTCAATCTGAGGAGGACGCTGAAGCGGCAGCACAAACTCCTCTAATTTATAAAAAAAACCCCATTCCCACAACCCGTACTTGCCTCCCTTTAGACACCACGCTGGTAGTATCCTTTGCAAATCTTCCATACCACCTTCCACCCCAGGTTTTGTATGACCAGTTGGTCGCGGGGCTCATGGCTTATGGCACTCAGCCCAACCTCATCTTTCCATTCCATCTGGTGTGGAGCGCCTTGCTGCTCCTCGTGCAACAGCCACCATCATCCCACACCACCCTACCATAGCCCAACAAATCCCACCCCGCGCTAGTGTGGCTGCAGCGCCTGATCATTTCTTTTGGGCTTGGGTCGATAATGGTAGGCAGATTTGTTCCCTCTGCTTTGGCCTCTACCATGCAAAAAAGTGTGCCCTCAGGCCAAGTCCGCTGCTGCGACTTCTGAGCCCCACTCTGGAGGTTCAGTATGGGGCGCTTTGCTGCCCCCTCCCACCCTCCAATCTCGTTCAGTGGGCCCACATGGAAAATCAGCCCCACCCAAAACCTCCATCCTCACTCTCCCACCTAAATCTAAGCCAGCCAATCAGAGCAATGCTTGGACCAACATTCACACCCAAGCAGCTGCCCATTCGCCCAATCCTACCCACTCAAATTTAAATGCCACTATTCCAGTGAACCAAAATCCATGGGATCTATTGGCTGAAACTGACGAATCAGGTAATGTCCTCATTAGTAAGCATACAGGTCAACCTCTCTGCCAATTCGATTATGGTTGGGAAGAATTTTTTCTTCCTGACTTCAATGAAACCCCTACCCCTCGCCATTTCGCTCCTCTGCCCAATACAGCCCCCTTCCAAAGTCACCACTAGCTCGCCTTAGCTGCAGTGGCCTCTCCTCAGTGCCCAAAACTACGCACCGCGGTGGCCCAGTCAGTGGCTCAGCTCCAGCATGGCCTGCCCACCCTCTTCCCCCGACTTCCTTGAATCTCCCTGCAGTGACATCTCAAAACTATTTAATGATGCTGAAGTTGCTATTATGAATGTCACAACGCTTGCTACATTCAACTCCTCAGCCAAGATCACCCGCCACAGTATCTCCCTTTTCACCCAACTTCCTGTAGCCCGCAAAGAAGCAAAAAACTCCTCGCAGCTTTTGTTGAATCACTCTACCATCATTATCTTGATGAGGAAGTGGAAAACTCTTACTACGCTGACCTCCACCCCCACTATGCGGATGCCCCAACGCCCTGGCTCTCTGCTCTGATCTGGTACTGTAACCAACATCCCATGATCGAGGTGGGTCTTTCTGAAAACCAACCACCCAACCCCTCCTCACCCTTTGCCATGGTGGGTTAGCGGTTTCCGCTTCCCACTTGGTTAGTAGTTTTTTTTTATCATTTGGGTGTTGTAATTCAGTACTGTCCGTCCCCTGGTCGGCTTACCTCAAATAAATTGAATTGAAAATGATGATCCAAGGTGTTGCTTCTTAGTGAGATACTGTTGGGATTAGATAAATGAAGCAATTTTCCCCCTCAGTATCAATTATGCGCTCAAAAGTATCAGGAGTACATCCCAAAAGTAAACCAAGGAGGGCGGATAGACCTATCACTTAAATCAATTTTGCCCCATCTTGGAGGAAACAGTTATGAAGATTTGTTGGATGCTTCTCAAAGCAAAAAGGCCTGGATCAAAACCTGACATGAACATTGTTGTCGCACTTTATCAGTTGTATATCCAACTGCGTCAGTAGTTCTACCCATTTATAAATGCAAATGTTTGGAACAATAACCTCCTATCAACCCTGGAAGTTTGACCCCATATTTGAAGAGTGTTCAAGAATTAAACCCATAATCAGAATGTGGGTAGAGCAGGGATGATGTTCATAATCCAATACTTTCCACACTTGTCCCCACGTGGTTTTAATCACATCATCAGAACAGAAATGCCTTGCGGTATCTGGTTACCATTCTTGGTACTGGAGTACCCCATAATTAAAGTCAAGTCTTTCTTTGGAACGTTGGTTGTCTGAAAATGACAAGATCAATCACTATACCTACCCCTTTTTATATGTCCGTGTTCTTATCAGCTATTTCTTTTTTAATATTTTTTACCCAAGAATCTCCAGAAATCAAATATAACAACCAAGGACACTCCTAGTTGAGGTATCCTCCTAAGGGAAAAATTGTTAGTTTTGTGATTTTTTAATCATAGATCTTACATTCATACAGAGCTGGATGATTTTAATCACATAATGCTCTGAAGACTCTGTGACAATGATAGGTTTAGTTTGGGAGTTGATTGTTAAGTTAGGTGGGACAAACAAGTAGGGACAGCGGCTACCCATCAAACATCTAGAGTATTCCCCAGATCAGTAATCTTGGTGAGAGGCAGAGCCCTGGAGTTGGTGTCCCTCTTAGCCTGAAAGGGTGTAAGGTCTAGTCCATTTTGATAGCAGAGACAGTCTTTTACTATTTGTATTATAATATATTAGGTTGTCAGAAATATTGGGATCCGCTCTGATGTGGGTGAGATTTGGATAAAAGTAATCCACAACATGAACAATGGAACTCCACTTTTAGAAAGATATCAAATTCAATGAGGATAATTAACTCCATAAAAAAATGATCAAAATCCAGAACTCTTCTGAATCCTCTGATTTACCAGACAAAGGCGCCAATTCACTTGATAGAAATCTTGCCTTTTTGAAGGTCACCAGAAAATGCTTCCTCGATCAATGAAGACCATGTACGCCACACACCCTACCATTACGTTACACTTATAAAGAATCTCCTTACCCAAAATAAATCCCAATTTACTACCAAAGTCTACCCCGCATGATTTAAATTCCCTCCATATAGTATATATATCTCCAAATTATAACCAATAAAGTTACATCTTGTACTATTTCTAAAATTACCTTGTTCCCGTTCAAAATTTTCCTGCTAAAGAAAAGCAGAAATTTTGCTTTAGTCTAATGAAGCTGCCAAGAGACATGCCTTAGCCCCTGCCAGAATCAAGCTATGAGATTTGCTCTAGAGTAAAGAGGACTACTAGGATATACGCTGTTGCTACAATGATTAATAATCACGTAGCCTTAGAAGGACTGGTTTTTGAATATCTTGGAAGATTATAAAATGGTCTAAATTGGAATTTAGTCAAAAATTAATAGAAAGAATTTTTTTGAGTAAATTTAGTTTTTCTTTAAAATAGTTCACGTTTTCATTAATTGCACCTGGAATGAACTTGAATTTAAATTGGAGAATTAGAAAAAGTTTAATGATTAGATATTCTTAAAGGGCGTTGTCAGGAGTTGGGGTAATTAAAGAGTTGTAGTCCCCATTTCTAAATTGAGAATTGTCAAGTCAACTATCATAAAATCTCATTTGCATCTGGGACCTTTTCTGGAAGTGAATCAAAAAGGTCCAAACTAAAAATCCTTATGTCACTGGAACATGTGGAAATGCCTTTTAAATTGGCTTCTAAGTGTCATGAATTGTGCTATTAAAATATAATTCTGATCAGACATTCTAAATTGATAACCACACAAAACAGCACTCAGAATACCAAAAGTACAGCCATCCACGAGAGTTTACCTAACTTATGGGGGAAAGAAGCCACTATGGGCCGCAGCTTCTAAGAACTAGAAATCAAGGCTGATAAGGGATATTTGGCCTATTTTAAATAATAAGAATTTGGGGTTTTAGGTTTTTTATTTGAAATAAATTGGTGGGAACTATAGAAAACTGACAAAATTCCCTGTTCAGGCCTTCTTCCTTATAAACCACCCAGAGAATAAATGGGTGGTGCATTAAGGTCAACCAAATCCTAATACATTACAATATGAGGATCCACACAATAACTAACATTTGGTAATGCTGAGGGCCAACTACCAAATCTGGATTGTTTCAACCCTCATTTGGATTGATATCAATTTTCTCATAAAAATCACATCTTGATTATGGCTTGGCAGCCATATGCTATTTGGCAGATGGCGTTGCACACCCAAAGGAAGGATTTGAAATTTTTAATTCCAGCTGAAAAACATGGGTTCATGAAGCTCAACCTATTGGGGATGGCTTTATCTTATTAACCAAAGTGTTGGGAAGTGCTTGGATGGTTGTCAAGCTCAGATTGGCTTTACTTTACTTAACATAAGGAATAGGGTTATTCCTCTTAGGGTA
>JAKSZP010019394.1:0-15399 GCA_022478985.1 Massospora cicadina | reverse complement strand
AGCTAGCTGCAGTTCAGTCTTTACAAGCTATATGGAGGATAAAATAATCATGAAAGAAAATAACACATGAATAAAAATGACTCCAAGGCTTCTTGGACAAAAAGGGGCCAGAGAGCATAACTCTTCCTAAAAAACAGGTGACAAAGGTGAGGTCTTTGTCTTATCCAACTTTTGGGGCCTTAAACTTGGGGGTCATCAGGTCTTGTCTCCTGCAAGAGAGATGATAGGCATATCACCTGTACTGGATGGTACAGATGATCTGCCCAGTACTTAAACTGGTGGTTTATGTCAGTTTTGGGGTAATGCAAGCTACACCTAAATCATGGTTGGGTCCACATTTAGGGGTGCTCAGATTTGTGCATCCCTAGTACGGTGAGGGCAGTACCCCAGGCCTTTATCCCGCAAAGTTGCATGCACTAGGAGTCCTTCAGGGGCTTTTAAAAGACAAAGAATCTGAGGAGGCTGAAGCTGACGTGATTTTTAAATTTCAGAAACCATGTCATTTAGTGAAGTATTAGGTTGCCTATAAGGCTTTTCTTTCCTATAAAAAATGATCAGTAAGTGTCAGAGATCATACCCATTGATGCAAATTTGGTGGAGGCTTTCCACTGCAGCACACCTCAAAGCTCCTTGCTCACCCTATTAAGGTTTCCTCCCTCTTGGTCATCAAATTGTTTAAGGCACATAGTAACTTTGCCCTTGCTCAAGTTATTGGTGTAGTGCTCCCCTGTTTAAAAAGGAAGGGTGATGTAAATCCTGGGGAGCATCTTGTGCCTCAACTGGGAGATGTATCATTTTAAAATAATAAGAGGGTAAAGAAGGCTACCTCCCCCTCATCAACCAGGTGATTTAGTTCATGTTGTTGATGAAAGGTGTGTAATATCTACCCCAGAAGTTTGTCCCTTTACATCTTCTTCTCACCACCACGGAGTTGGTGGAGAAGATCCAGGGGGTGTTCTAGGAGTTAGTGGTGGCCAGAAGCTATTGTCAACAAGGAGGTTGCAACTTCCCACCTTTTCTAGAAGTCATCTTCCCCTGGTTCAAGTTTAATGAATACTATATTGGTACAGAATAAAAACAAATTTTCAAATCAGAATACAGACTTGAAATCATCTGCCTGAATTCCCTCCTTGCTGAAAGTAAAGTTGATCCTGGACCAATAGAGATAAGTGTTCCAAACTTATTATAAATAGAATGGGATCTCCTATATTTGCTCTGGCCTTGGTTGTACCCACCAGTTGATGCGCAAATTGTCACCATCTTAATAGGAAGAATTGGTTCTCAATGAAACTTGTTAATTATTTGATACCAATCCAGATGGCTTTTTCAGATCCAAACCAAGGTTGAAAGCACATTAATGTGTTGATCTTCTTGTAGTCTTATGTATTAAAATTCTCAGGCTTCAATGTACACCTCCCTTATTCTTCATCCATTTGGTTTATAAGGCGTCATTTCCCAACTGGTCATTCTGTTACTCCATCTTTCCTTGTTACATTTCCTTTTTTTATTAATGAGCATTGAAATTTAACTTTACTTCTAAATTGAGAAGTTTCTAGTGATAATTTCCAACCATGGCTCTAATTTTAGAATAACTTAGCTGGTGTTGGCATTGTACTGTACACCTCACACCAAACTTTGTGGATGTCTATAATATAGGTATTATAACATTCGCTGTGGGTGGTAACCCATCCTGAGTGGTGGGAAGCCTTAATTTTATCTGCAAGCTCCATGACACATGCCAACTGTAAATTAGCAAAAGCTCAGCAGAAGTTTGTCAACAATTTTATACATAATAGCCATCTATAGAGACTCACTTATTTTTGCTACAGTTTAAGTTACCACAGCACTATGTTATTCTCCTTTCTATATTTTATATGGTTGACAACCAGCACTACCACCTTTATCACATTCTATCCTCACCAATGAGGATGATATTTGACTATCTGGATACTTTAACTTACTTATGAAACACGTAATAAAAATTTATACAGAAGCTTATGAAGCTACTCTGATTAAAGAAAGTAATCATAGAGAGGATTGACTTATATAGCTATACTTTAGAAAGCTCGGCCATCTGTGATCAAGTTGTTTACTAAAAATTATAGATTTGGTAGGATGCATAGGTTAGCTACTTTATGAAAAAGGACCTTACATTGTTTTGGCCGTGTCACTGATGAAGCACACACTATTTGAAGCTTAGTTGATGGGAGAATAGTTAATCACGTTCATGCCAAATTTCTACAACCTTATCACAAACCTGATGCCTGTCCCATAAAAGATCAAATGTTGAATTAAGTTAATGAAAAGTTTTGAATATTTGTTGATTTGATCCCTGGTTTGGTAAATAAAGTAATATAATCACAACCCTGTTATTAGATTTTATAATAATTTGGGTTGCATTGTAGCTGACCCTATGACTTTCTATTTGGACTTTTTTTAACAGATCAACTTCCATTAAAAAAAGCATCTTACAATTGTTTATAATCCTCATCACAAGGGTTCTGATGAACATTATAGGGAGTCATTCAATAACAGATATTCTTCACTCATTCTAAAATGAAGGCTCTATTATGAAACTTATTGTTCATTTGGATCTTTTTAGCATAGCTCATCTATACTTTATATTGGTGATCTTACTGCGTAGTCACACTATAAAGTAAGCTAAGTGCTGTACCAGCCAACTATAATCAGTGCACATAGTGTAAAGTGACACTAAGCTACAGATGGATAGCTGTAAAGCCATTTTACTGATGTATTTGGTCTTGAAGCTACCTTTCTATAACTTATCTAAATTGAGCCTTTTGGTCAATTTGCACAGTTTAGCCCAGGACTCCCACCTTTAAGTAAGTGAATGTAATGGTAACAACTTTCATAATTCTATTATAAGTATTTTGGTATGATTTTGCTATAAACTATAAAGTGATATTTTAGCAGTCACAATTTTATCAATAGATAAGGACCAAGTGTTTTGGTGAGATCAAATCATCAAATTATAGCCTAAATCTGAGTGGCTGTATCTGTTAGGTAATTAATCAAATTTAGATTTAATTGAGAGATATTTGGTTAGGACCATCATCCAGGGGATAAATTTCAGTTTGACTTTATAATATACTATAATTATTTATCATATGGGTAGCAGGAGATCTAAAGATTCTTGGACAGCTTAATTGATCAAGATATGGTATAAGTAAAATAGTTCTTTAATTCTATATATCTATCCCCAAGGTGTAAAATAATATTAAAAAGGGGTTGACCCCTTGAATTGTTTGGCACAAGATAAAACTCCTGGATTATGTACTGCGCTATAAATTTGATGCTTTATATATAGTTATCAATGGAAAGTGGTAAAAGCTTTAAGATTATATAAATAAATAAAGTTTTACATAATGACATGACCTTGTTTGTGCAGTTATAAACTGAATCATATATAAACTACATAGTTATAATTATAAGGGTATGACTGGTGCAAAGAAGTAAGGTAAATGAAGTTGTGGGAAAGAGTTGGTTAAACCTTTAAGCAGTATTCATATTTTTAGGATATGGGGGATCAAATCATCTGTCCCTAATTAGTATTAGGGCCCCAAAGTACTTACTTGGTTAGTAGCCCCTGAAGGGCATAAGAATCTACAATAGGACTGATATATAAGAGAAACTATATCAGGATAGAGTCTTTCAGGTTTTATAGTATTTGAAGAATAATGGCGATATTAGAGAGAGGATTCAGGATAAGCAGAAGGTAGATAGAGTAGATTACTAAGCTATAGATAGCAATTAATGCTAGCTAAGTGATTCTCTAAACTTAGGTTGCCAAGAATAGTGTAATAATTTGTAGCCAGTAATAGTTAAAATAATTGACTAACCTAAGCTTTAGTCGCCAGTATGCATTTGAATATAAATTGCTATTGGGATTGATCCTATTAATCTTAAAACAGCTAAGTTCATTAAAAATAGTGATAATTATTGGAGATTAACCCCAAAAATTAATTAGCTCAACTCAAGCTAATTAGGAGCACAATTCAACATTGATCAATAATTAAACTTAGAGGGTTGTGACCTCAAGTTAGAAGCTTTACCTAGAAGAGGGTGAATCCTGATAGAGCCCCCTCCAAGCCTTAGCTAAGGTTTAAGAGCCAAGACTACTTTTCCAAGTAGAAAGAGTGGGGCCATGAAATATTCAGGCATAGTTTGATATAAACAAAAGAAGCAATTAAGATTCTGGTGTCCATAGTTTTTGTAAAGCCAAAGTGTGATCCAAATTTTGTAAGGTTTGTATGGGTCAAAGGTAGATGGTATGGATAAAACCTTGAGATCTGGTAAGAGGTATCTCAGAATTAATTGCAAGTAAGAACATAGGTGGTGGAGAACTGAATGCTAGGGCCTATTGAAAATTTAGCATTGATTGCCAGCAATGCATTTTGGTTATTACTCATCATTGAGTCACTGGTAGCCTTTGCTTTGGATCATCCCAATCTAATGAATTTCATGACTGAGTTTATTTATATGAAACATTTATTTTATCTATCTTCAGCACTAGTTGCTGGTTGATCAGAGTGTGAATAGTTATATGAGGATTTCTGAACTTAAATTGGCTATAAATGTTAGTATAATAATAAAGAAGTAAATTAGTTATATTTATTTAAATTTCCCTGGTTTAAGCAGGTTGGCCAGTGGGGGACAACCCTCCAACTGGCACCAACCAGATCAGATCCACCAGAAAAAACTACAACTATCCTTCTGAGAAATATATACAAGTTGGACAAGCTTGGAAAAACACTCTAACTGGTTGAACAGAATAAAATACATTAAGAAAAACTTCAAACAGTCCTACTGAGAAATTTAATCAAGTTGGACAAGAGGGTAAAATCACTCTAACTGGTTAATAAGAATCAAAACCGCTTTGAAAACTCCAATTGATATACTGAAGGATTTTACACAAATTGGACAAGCTGGGAAACACTCCAACTGGTACCAACAGGATGAGATCCTCTAAAAAAATGAAAACTGATTTTACTAAGTAATTTCAGGGTATGCTCAAGTTCTTACAGCATCTTACGCTGCCAACACCTGATCTGAGGTCATATCCCCTTAATTCATCTCAGGCCTGACTGCTCAATAGCTGGTTCTAAGGCCATGGCATGGTTGCTCCTCCTTATACCTAAATTTATTTTGATATGGGGAGCTGGGGTGGAACCTGAAAAGTAGTACCACTTTTTTCAGAATGTGGAGGATCAAATCCAACCCTTCCTATGTTGCATCAGGGCCCTGAAGTACCTAATAAGTTAGTATCCACAGAAGGGCAGAAGATCTATATATTAGGACTAATGGATATAAGAGAAACATTATTTTTGTATAGAGCCTCACAGTATTATAGTGCTTGAAGGCTAAAATTGAGATAGAGAGAGGATTCAGGATAAGCAGAATTTAGATAGAGTAAGTTACTAAGCAATAGATAGCAATTCAATATCTAGCTTAGTGTAAGCTCTCAGCTTAGGTTGCCAAAGATAGTATAATAGATTGTAGTTAGTAATAGTTAAATGGTTAATTATCCTCAGCTTGACTTGCCACAACTATTAAACATAAAATGCTATCAGGATCAATCCCTGATAATCTTAGAACAGCTAATTTGATCAATGTAGTAATACTAGCTATTGGGGATGATCCTCAATACATTGAATTAGCTCAAATCAATTCAATGAGGAGTACAATTAGAATTCATTAATAATTTTACATAAGATGAGTTATGACCCCAAGCCAGAGGCTTCACCTAGAAGAGGGTGACTCCTGACAATGCTGTCTTCTTTAAAGGGACCAGGGTTTAGTTCAATGATGCTAGTTAATAAAGATGGAGCAAGATAATCTTTTTAAAAACTTTAAACTTGAGGTCACCAGGTGGGATATATATTCCTTCCATATTAATATTGCTTTGGATAGACTTGGGGGTGGTAAGTACTCCATTTTATCATATTTAATAGATATTGGCTGATAGAATTCTTGAAGGTCAAGGTAAAAGAAATCCACTAAACTTAGACCCTTCCAACTTATGCATCTGCTAAGAGGTTTAGATACCATGGCTACAGATTTTTATGTGCCATTGACCCAGCTTTAACTAGCTTAGTGATGGTTCTCATATTAGTTTACTTGGATGATGCTGATATACTTTAAGATCTTTCATACATTATCCTAAGTATCTGTTGGATTTTGTTAAGTGATTTGTTGATACCCATTGATATAAAAATCTTTGGAAGGTTTATGTTTATTAAGATAATCCTAAAACTATAAGCTCAAGCTTTGTTAATACTTTGTATAATCAAGCAGGTAACTCAGTAGAGAGTTGTCCATCTTATTTGGTCTCTATAGGTTAAAAGGAGATGAAACAATTATAAAAAACTCCTTGTTCAACACTGATAGGGCCATTCAATTCTAAACCACTTTCTGATAGAGATTACAGAAGCTTATATTGCTACCAATTAGGCAAAAACATAGATTTTAAATTTGACCCCATCCAATTATCACCTTTATAAAATTGATATTGGGATAATAACTAACCCTATGAACCACCCCACTCAATTAAACCGAGTATAACTGAGTTTAAAGTGTTGGTAAACTTATAAAGGGTTGGAACCCTAAAAGTTTTGGTAAAGTGAAAATCAAAATTTAACTTTCATACCAAAATGAAACTTTTTAGACTTTAAGGGGGGTACTAATCTTTAAGACTAAACTTAAAGTTAAACTCTACACTGAAGTGATATAAATTTTTTACCCTGGGGTTTTACCCTTGCCTCACCTCATTTAAATTAACATCTGGTTATAGCTTGTGACATCAAAGTTAAATTAGAGAAAACTATTGAGAGGACCAAACACCCTCCTTAGCAGGAAAGGGTTGAAAATGAACTCTATAACCTGGAAAACTACACTTAAGATAACTATTAACCTTAGTATATAACCAATTGATTTAATAAGCTTAAGTTAATGTATGGGATAAGGTAAGGTACCAAGTTAAACTTTTTAACTAAACGCTGCCAATTTAAATGGTTATAAAATGGTAGAGACTTAAGTATCAAGTCAAATGAAAATCTTACCAGAGATATAATGGGAATGGTTTAAAATTTAAAACCTATTTTTTATATAAAAATTGGTGGGTTATAACTCATAAAAAAAACATCAATATAAGTTAGCTACTATAGAAAAAATAGCTTTAAACTAGCTTGATGGGCATCACTGAGGTTTATTTAGATATTTAATTGTAAAGTTATGGGCACTTGATACCCTATAAATAACGGTGGATTGGCCAGGTTTACAATAGAGGTGGAAGGTTTGGGGCATGCCATTGATAGCTACAGGTTTAGTCCCAACTACAAAATGAGCTAATGAAACAAGGGTCCTACAAACCTTAAGTGATATCCTAGTCCCCTTAGGGGTAACTGCCTAATATTTAAGTTTCACCCCAGGGCTCTGTACAATTAAACCAACCTTGATTAACTTTTAGTTTAGAAGGTACAACTAGTTGTTTTAACCTTGAAGGTTAAAACAACTAGTAAATAAAATTTAATGGCAGCATGTAGACTGGTATGGAGATCACTGGACTTTTTGTGATGCTTCATAGTCCATAAAGTGGGCTCCTAGCTAACTATGTTAGAATGATCACTAAGGATAAATATTATAAACTGGCAGAACACCCATAACCAACATTTGTAAAAGAATACTCAAAGGCTGTAAGTTTCACTGATGCCATTTAAATAGCAAACCCCCTTGAAAATAATTAAAGTTTACTGGGGGTGACGCTAGAGCGTGGACTTCAACCACACTGGATATAAAATCTAGACCTCATATCCTTCCATAGAACCCTCACTTAAAAACCCTGTTTTGGAATAGACAATAAGCAATGAGTATAACCTGCACCCCCAACCAGACATTAAAATTAACACATTGGGTACATTTGATGACTGCGTTGCAACATACACTTGCTTTTCCTAAGTAATGGATGACAATTATATTCCAATTATTCAAACTAGGACAAAATTAAACATGCACATTCTTATTCATAAAAATAGTGATTTGTAACAGTTGTAAGGGAAAGTTTCTTCCAGTGCTTTGGTGAAACTTGCTTATTATAGAGTACCCTAAAATATCTGAAATATGTAATATATTTTATGAAACTGTAACAAATGTATAAATTAAAGAGAAGACTTTAATAAATATGTTGGTAATTATAGTAAATTACAAGATGAAAGTAATGAAGACAATAGTAAAGTAAAAAAGTATTATTAATAGTGAAATATTGCCAAGATTTCAAAGATGAATCATACGTTTATCAAACAGTTATAGTGAATGTTCTATTGAAAAATTTCCAAAGGAATGCACCTGGAAGGAAAAAGAAAATCTCGCTGATATAAAATGATTGTGTATAATACCTGGAATTATTTCTATGTGTCTGTGTAGACTGGGTGATAATCTAAGTGTTTAGATGTTTTAAAAGAAATCCTGAATGAAGGAATTTAGGATATTTTTAGTAAAATAGACAAATAGATATGCCAGGTAAATTTTGAAAAAGAAGGTTTTGTAAAAAAAGAAATCAAAGGTGGGTACCTGTTACCTCTGATGAATTAAAAGTATATATTGCATTATACATCTTGATGTATCAAATAAAGAAACCAAAGCTACATATGTACATGTCAAAGAAACATTTATAAAAGTATTCAAGGTGGGTTGACCTTGGGACAAATATACCACACTGAGAATTTTTCTAGCTAGTACAGGTTTCAAACTTAAAACCTATACTAGGGTGAAAGCAGTAAGAAACATATTATAAGTACTCCTGTTTTTGCAAACACTAAAAGTGTGACAGATTATTTAATATTTCACTTTTCTTACACTTTATTGTTAATAAAGGAAAACAAAAATGATAAAATATGGAAAATTAGAAATATTGTGGGCTATCTTAATACAAATTTTGTTGCCTTTATACTCCAGATAGTAAATTATATATTGATGAATCACTGATGAAATAAAAGGTCAATTGAATTATGTTCATTTTATTGCCACCAAAAAAGTGCGTTTTAACATAAAGTTTTATAAACTTTGAGAATCTTCATCAGTTTATTGTATTCATTTCAAGGTCTATGTTGGCCAGGATAAAATACAGGGAAGTGACACACTTGCTTCTTATTGTAGTCATGGAAGTGGCGCAACCTGTTTTCAACAAAGGCTACATGCTGTACATGGATAATTGGTATTTTCATCACAATTATTCCTAAACTACTGAAAAAATATATAAATGCTGTTGGAAAAAAAATTGTTCGAGGTGGGTTGACCTTGGGACAAATATACCACACCGAGAATGTTTTCTAGCCAGTACAGGTTTTGAACTCAAAACCTGCACTAGGGGTGGAAGCAGTTTTACCCGCTCAGCTAACCACTCTTTATAAATGCTGTTAGAACTATTCATAAATATAGGAAGAATATGCCAAAGATGCTTGCTTCTCTCATTTTTAGAAAGGAGAAGTTTAAACTTTATCCTGTCATGGTTTACTGGCTTTAAAATGGTATATCAAAAAAGATGTCTAAAGGGTGATTAACCTGGCAGGTAAAACTGCTTTCACCCTAGTGCAGATTTTGAGTTTGAAACCTGTACTGGCTAAAAAAATTCTTGGCGTGGTATATTTGTCCCAAGGTCAACCTACCTCTTTTTTTAGTACTAGATGGTCCCAACCCAAGAAGGTCAACCTACCTCAATTTTTTAAAAAAGATGTTTACATACTTAACACTAAATATTTGACTACTGAATTTGTAGATAGGTAAAACACAAAAAAGAGAAGGTGGCAATATCAAAAAAATTATATAACCATCATGTATCCCTGATTATAATAAAGGTATGGGAGGCGTTGGCAAGCAGGATCAAATGTTAGCATGCTTCCCTGTAATAATAGAGTATGTAAAGGAACATAAAAATGTTTTTATCTATTGGATGTTGCACTTTATAATGCACATGTTTTATATTCTAAAGTCAACTGCAGAACTATCTCAAACATTGCTTCCTTTTGCTTAGCTATTGCTGAAGAATTACTGGAACAAGTGACCCTGCCAACTTATAATTTCCATAGATGTCCTTCAAACAGCAATACACCATTTTGATTGCAGGCAAAAAATTAGGCAAACTTCTCAAGAATATTCCACCCACAGTATCAAAGCAACACCCTAGTTAAGAGTTCCAGGTTTGTTATTCTCATAAAATTAGAAAAGAGACTGCGTGGCAGTACAAGCAGTGTCAAGTGCCACTACATCTACCCACTTTCTTTAAAAAATATCACACACTTAAAAATATAATCATTTTTTGTGATTCTTTAAAATTTTTTGTCATATTGTTTCTTTTATAGATTAATTTGATTTCCTATACTAATACTAATTATTATGTATGTTATATCACTCAAATAAATGTTTTCTCACACAAAATCTACTGCCTTTATACACTGTTCTGTACATCTGCAAAATTAATTCCCTTTAGAATGCAAGAATTTCAAAAATAAATCTATCCCAGGGGTTAAGCAGCACATACATACTAAAAGCTAAAATAAACAAGTCAACAAAACTTGAAACTTTTTAGGTTCTAAATCCCTTAGGTTGGCCCATAAATAATCCACCTTGGTTGAAAACAACCACCAAGGGCACAATTTAATATGGGGTTGATAATCAGTTTGTTTACCGCGGTTAGACAATCAACAAACTACAGGCTGGTAACAAGTAACTTTTACTGATAAAGTAATATTATCCCAGAAAATGGGTCAATTTTGTTCTGCACTGGTTGGGTTGAAACATACATGCAAATCAATTTGTTAAAGGGTAAAGCAACCCCCAATTTTATCCATGCCTTTCGTTAACTGTTACCACATGTACCCCAATTCCAAATGATGCTTTAACAGTATGAAAACTTTACCCCTGGGGGAGCCAAGTAGAGCAGAAAAGTCGAGCTAAAACTTGAAGTACACACCTGCTATATATTGGTAAGTAAAGTGGAGCACCTCAACTGATTATAGCTTAAGTTAACTTTAATTGTATAGAGGACAGAACTGGTGGTTAAAAATGTGAGGTCGCATACAAGCCAACTAGATGGAACCCACCCCATTTATTGAATGGGTAATATGAATGCATAAAAATGGGCCATACAAAAATTGTACAACCATAAGTTATCTGCTAAAGCTTTTAAAAAAGCTTCAAAGATTAGGAAACAACGAAATTGAAATGAAAAACTTGGTTTAATCATCAGGGAATAAGGCAATATAAAGGAAGAGTTGCTTGAGACTAGAAGCAAAACTAAATCTAATGGGGATTGAACCAGGAACCCCAAAAGGATTTACTTGTAAGTAGAACCAATTCTGCTTACAAAACCAGAAGGCTGGCATGGTATTTTAAGACTCTAACTTCAACAAAGAAATTAATGGGTGGCACCAAACATAAGACCAAGAAAGGGCGCTGGGTACCCTAGATGAAGAAGGATTGAGGTAGCTTACTTTGACCTCCATAACTTTTCAGTTAAAGATTTCCTCAATTTTGAGTGGTCAGCATAGGAGAGCTTCAATCAGGACTTTGGGCTGAGCTGGTTGGAAAAGATGAGTTTAAAGTGCATCCAAACCCAGGAGGTATGGCAGGCTAGACTGTCATAGAACTCAGGGGCCAATTGCTTGATTTGCGGGAGGTGCAACCAGGGGATCTGCATAGAATCATGGTGCTCAGTATGGTACCTGATTTTGATGAAGAAATGATTCAGTATACCATAGTAGGAGTATACCTCCTGGCCATCTTAGAAGGTATAGTGTCCTGTATGAAATGGGCCACCCCAGAGTGGAGGCCATAACCCAGCCATAGGGAGAGGATGATGTAGAGAAGAGCCCACACCCCCCAAAAGTATAGCACTAGCCAATCTACTGTGGGCATGTAGGCAATGTTAGCATACTCGCAGAAGGTTAGGATCTTGAACATGGTGATACCATGTATAATGTATAGCCTGGCATAGCAGAGCACACACAAGAGCTTCATCAAGCTGTTCCCCCTGATGAACTGATATTTCAACACCATAGGGAGGTCCAGATCTTTATAATTGACCCCATGGTAGGCATAGTGGATTAGATGGTAACTGTGAAAGGATGTGGAGATTAGAATGGCAACTTGGCATTGATGACCAATGTGAGTAGGTGGTTAACCAATAAACTGGGAAAACAAGGTTATGGGTGAGTTCATGGATCAGGCAACCAAATAGGGCACTAAACATACCCCTATTAAGGTAGGCATTGAATAGAAATATCCAGTTCCAGCTGATTAGCACATGGCTGAAGAGGTAGGCCATCCACATTTGAACACACATACTAATGAAAATTAGGTAGATGGTGGTTTATTGGACTGTAAAGGTTTACAAGCTTGGGGTGGTTTTCTAGGATGGGGTGCTTGCATTTAAGATGGGGTTTTTCCATATTGTCAGTAGCCATCCCCTCATGGGTGTAGGGATGGCATCTTCCATTTATCATTGTAAAAGGGGTGTCAAAAGTTGAACTCTTTACCTTCATGTCTATACTCACTTATCTCAGATGCCATCAGTTAGTGTAAACCCTTTGAGGTGAGGTCAACTTGTAACTTCATTTCATTTGGGTGATTTATGCCAGTTAACAATTAATAGGATATATGATTGGTCAAATTTGGGGGACTTTTTCAGTTAGTTCATTTATGATTCAAATGATGAATATATAAGTTGATCAACTTGATGGGTTTCAAAACTTACACCATTTATTATTTGGGTTAATATTCATCTCCTAGTTCTACAATTACCTGTTTTGTGGTTTCATGAGGTTTCTAAACTATAGAAACCTTCATGATTGGTGCTATATGCACTATTTTCCTCAGAATTTTGAGACATTTAAATTTGACACTTTGATTATTCCAGTTTAAGATCTATATGGCTTAGATATAAAAATCCACTGGATTTAGAATGTACTGATATATCAGAAGATATATTTAGAAATAATAATTTAAACTTTAATAGAAAATCAGTGATGGCTTAAATAGTGAAAATATAGGGTCTTTCCATCACATTCACCATTAGTTCAAAACGCTGATCCCACAAAAATGGATTAAAGCATGCATCAGTTTGATCCTGTGGTACAGAATAACTATACATGCTATTTGTGCTAAATTGGGTCAGCCAAGGAACAAATCTGAAAATTTGGCTAAAATTGTAAATTAAATTCTATAGAGCTTCCCTCACGGGCTGTGTAAACAATATTTTATATAGTTTTTAAGTGAAATTCCATCCTTAGTTCCCTAATTGAGTTCAACAGGACAGATTAATAACTCTCTTGCCCATTTTAAAACAAACCTCATATGGGTGCTTTATAAAAATTATTTGAGGTGGGAAAAATTATTTGAGGTGGGTCAACCTTGGGATGAATATACCACACCAAGAATGCTTTCTAGCCAGTACAGGTTTCAAACTCAAAATCTGCACTAGGGGTGGAAGCAGTTCTACCTGCTCAGCTAACCACCATATGGGTGCTTTATAACAAGAGTTTATCCAATCTATTGGATTACCCTTCTGAACCAGTTGCACCCCTTGTTCATACTTTCCTGTATCAGTTTGCCACATCTCTGCTTTAATTTAAGCTTAAATTGAATATATCCTTTCAGGAAAAAAGTAAAAATTTGTTTTAGGTTCCTTTTAAATATCATATAACAAATGAACAATTGATTTTGATCAACATCTCATATAACTTATCACCTTCAAGGTATTCTATTCATCCTAGAAAATGGTGGGAGTTGAGGCTTTTCTGAAAGATAGTTAATTAATTTTAGAGCTAATCTATTTAAATAGTACTGATGTACTGATACCTGGAACCTTCATGTCTGATAGGTTCAATCTATTTGGGTGAGTGAGTGAGAATTGGTGAATAATATCAAATTAAAATTATTGAGTTTGAAAGGTTCAATTATCTGGGTGAGTGAGTGAGAATCATCAAATATTAGCTAATAATTCACCAAATTTCTCACCCAAAACTAAACAAAAATCAGTCAGAGTTTTAAGTGGATTAATAAGTAAATTTAGTATAACCAGCTCACCAGCCACAAGGGCAACAGCAAAGCTGTTAGTTTGAGTGGCTCAAGCATAGTTCTGGCACAGCCTTTAGGCTGTGTCAATTGAGCTAATAAACCTAAGCAATACCGGGTAACTCTGCTTTCTTGAAAAATTTTGTATAAAAGCTAAATAAATGATTGAGATTTTTCAGTTTTATAGGAGCTGGATGAAATTTGATCATTGAGCTTCATATACTATAACAGGGATGGGTCATAGGTATAATGAATTATCAACCCAAGCAACACTGGGTAAATTGGCTAGATTAAAAATAAAAATGTAATTGGAGTGGAGGTAGAGTGGAATTCAAACTGGTGGGGAATTGGATGGGGATGGGTCAATCGTTTCTATATGACAGGTTTGGGTTGCTTCATCAATTGCTAGAAATAGGATGGTTCCCACCCTTGGATTCTAGCGCGGCATAATTCAATCTCGGATTGACCAAATAAAGCAATTTGAAAGGTTTCAATAATTAATTTTGAAACCCTATTATTGCTCTCTAAATTCGTCCAGTTTAAACCATTTAAGCACTTACAAATGCTAAATGAAATATACATTGCAATTGAAATTGATTCGACCTGATTTGGAAATGAATAATGTTGAGATCGTATGCAAAAAACCAATTGAGAGAATCATGCAACTGAGAATCAGCGAATGTACTAATTCCAGTGAGGGTTGCTAGACTCTTCCAACTGGTTTTAGCTTTCCGGCAGTGTACAAACCGATGCAGTGCGTCATCAAATTGGCCACAGTGGAGGCATGTAGATTTGGTTGGATCACCACGGTCTGCCATTCTGTAAACAAGAAGCACCTTCCAAGTGTTGAATTGAATGTGTGGTGGTAATATTCTATTGAAACAAAATGCCCAAATCATCTCTGTAGCTATTAAACTTGTACTTACTCAATTAATGGTCACATATTGGACCAATACTTACAAAAATAAAATGGGACCTAAGTTGGAGCATCCTCTTTTTTAAGATGATCATCCAAATTGGTCCAGTAGTTTCAGAGTTATGCGCGAACAAACAGAAAAAATATACATACAGGTCGAATTGAGAACCTTCTCCATTTTCAAAGTCTGTTAATAACCAACGTTTTGAAGCAATAGGTTTAATTGGTTTTTAGCCAAGTGGTTAGTAGTTTCGATCAATAGTAGTTTCAATCTATAGCAGGGTGGCGGCTGGTGTTTATCTATATTAATAAAAGCACATGTGTATGTGTGTGCGATGCCTAGCCAAACCTGCAGTATGTAGAGCTTTGAAAAGTTGGATATAGGTGGATGGAGGGGT
>JAKSZP010019393.1:0-15455 GCA_022478985.1 Massospora cicadina | reverse complement strand
ATTTAAACACTGGTAACACACTGAGAAAATTGATGGACAATTATCTATTTTTTATTCCATTAAAATCTTTCCAATGCTTAAATTCTTTTATTTAAGTTCTAATTTTACTTGCCAAACCCCACATGACATTTATAAATGAGGCCCTTCGGCCCATATAACAACTGTGTTGCCCTGGTCGCATTATTTGCTTTGACCACCATAGACATTTGAGCCTATAGTGTCAAGGCCTTTATAATTTTTTCCCTGAACTCGCTACTCCTTATACTTCAGACCATTGGCCCTGGGGTCGCAACTGCCTGGCTTTTTACTAAGTTGTTTATTACATTTGCGGTCCATCAGTCCTCTAGTGTTGTTTATCACACAGCCTGTTATAACGTCGTTTTAGTGGCAATGCCTCTGACATTTAAACTTGCCATTTGGATGCTTTCCTATTTTGACTGGCAGGCCAGTCTAAACTTTAACTGCATCTCTCTGACAGGTTCCACTGAGAATCAACCAGGGTCTTTTGGCTGGTATTATCGTTATTTACCTCTGAAACGCTCTTCTTACAATATTGGACTTGTAATTGTCTGACATTACCCCCTTCAAGATTGTTAGGGGTGAATAAAAGCGTAAGAACTAGCTATGAACTCGGTTAATGGTAAAGCCAGAAGCAAGGTACTCAATGGAATATTCATCCCCTCGCTTATATGTGACTACAAATGAGCCTTCCCAGATAGGCCCAAGCTTCTCACTCCTAGGGGTGATCTGATTATTGTTTAGAATACCAAGTCTGATACTTGGTAGGATGGAAGTGGGGCCTGGCTCTCATTAAAGGCTTGGCCTTCTTTAGTGACAGTCTTTGCCAAGTTAGTCATTGCTTCTATTTTAATTGGATGATTTGCTATCTAACTTTTCATGGCTTGTTCAGGGTAAGTCCTGTCAGAGAAAATATCTTTGGCTAATAAATCCGTCACCTGAGGTTCTTGCCATACAAAACATGGAAAAAGTATATTTTGAGGATGCAATGGTAACTACAATAGGCAAATGAGCGCTATGGATAGGTAGAGTTCTGAGTGGAGAGGGTCCAAATTGACCATTTTGTTGAGTATAGAGACCAAGATTCCGTAAACTTTTTCTACTGCCCATTTGTGGATGGGTTGTAGGGGGCTGAGAAGAGTTGTGTTCCCATGTAGGTGGCGAGGAGCATTATCACTTGGGAGGTAAAGTTTTTATTATCACGAAGGAGGACCTGAGGGCAACCATTCCGCGTGAAGATATATTGTGTAAGAAAGTGGCATTGGCTTTTGTAGTCTAATCAAGAAGAGCGACAGCTTTAACCCATTTGGTGAAATGATCAATTCCAACCAAAATATAATGATTATCCCCGATAGTCTGAGGGAGAGGACCTACCACATTCAAACTTATGGAGTGCTTGAGTTGCTTGGGCGTCGTAGGTTGGTAACTGATAATGGGTCTTAAAGCTGGATTCTTTTTTACAAGTCAGAAAGTCATCCAGGACTTCAGCTACGGTCTCCATGATGCCCTCCCAGTAGTACCGCTTTTTAACCCACTCATAGGATTTTCAGACTCCGCCATGGCCCATGATAGTGTGAGACTCAAAAATCACAGGTACTCGCTCTGACGACCATAGATAAGGCAACTAGCTTACTCCAACTTTCTTATATAACTTCCCACTCTCCATCTTAGTGTTGTGGGAGTGCTGAACTAGCATCTTCTGTACTAATTTATCTTCATCAGCCCACGCATCAGGAGTCATGAGGAGATCATGTAACCTCTCCGCTTCACTATTCTCTAAGTGAAGTACTGGAAGCTGGGTCAACCCATTGAATTTAATGTGGCGCGTCCCAGCTTGGCGATCAATGGCCATATCATAGTGCTGGAGCTTTAAAGCACTGCGTGCTAACCATTCAGTGGGATCTTTCATATTCTATAACCACATCAAGGATCGTGGTCAGTAATTACTTTAAATCAAGTCACATATAAAAAATTGCAATAGTATTTGACAGTGAGTATGACAGCAAGGCACTCCTTTTATTGATGCTGTATTTGCGCTCAGCTTTTGAGAGCATCTTACTAAAATAAGATATTGAATTATCGACCCCATTTTCATCCAACTGAGCCAGGATAGCTCTAATGGCGTAATCAGAGGCGCCTGTGATCAACAAGAAAGGCTTGCCTTAGTCAGAGTGACGGAGGATAGGCCCTTTTAGCAATAGCTCCTTCAGGGTCATAAACGCGGCTTTTTGTTACGCACCCCGATGGAATGGAGTTTATTTTAGCCAAGAGATGTACAATGGCTCACTAAGCTGGGCGAACTTGGGGATAAATTGATGGTAATACCCCATCATGCCCAGGAAGACCTGAATATTGCAAAGGTTTTTGGGCTTAGGCATTTGAGATATCACTTTAACCTTATATTGAAGGAGTTGAATCCCATCTTTTGAGTTGGTATGCCCAAGGAAATCTAGCTTCCTTCAGAAGAACGTGCATTTGATTTTATTCGAGCTGGGCCGACCTGGGGACAATACCGCACCAATTGAGGGGAAATCAAATGAATGGGAAAGGAGAATAAAATCAGGAAAACCTCTATGCATGGCGTATGATAGGCCAGGAACTCCATGGACTGCCTTTGCTATTCGCTATCTAGGTTTGGGCTATTGGCGCACAATGCCAACATAGTCATAGTCCTCCTTACTCAAAGTTCCTGTGCCAGAATTGAACTTGGGGAGGCAGTGGTAGAGGTCCCTATTCTACCACCGGGGTATCCTCCCCTTAGAACGTGCATTTGGAGGACTTCATTTTAATATTAGATGGACGCAAGTGTTTAAAAACTTCCTTTAGATGGGTGAGGTGCTTGTTTGAAGTCTTGGTGAAGATGGTGATGTCATCTAAATAGACTATTACAAAGCTCAGCTTAAGATCCTGAAGAATGTGATCCATCGCCCTCTGAAAATTAGTAGGCACATTACACAACCCCTGAGGTAAAAAAGTGGGTTAGTAAAACCCTCACTGCAGATAAGGGCATACTTCTTTTGATCCTGTGGAAAAATATCCATCTGTCAGTACCTGCTAGACAAGTCCATGGCGGAGAAGAATTTAGTGCAGAGATTTGGTCCAGAGTGTCATCAATGTGGGGGATAGGGTAAGTATCCTTCTTTTTGAGGTTGTTTATTTTTAATACTCAATCACTACCCAATGATCTCCATTTTTCTTTTTTATCAGTAGAAGAGGGGAAGACCAAGGGCAATGTGAGGGCACCAGCAACCCAGCGTCCAAAAGCTGTTTGAGCTCCGTCCGCATTTGTAGCTCCTCAACTTTTGATTTGAATTAGGATTTGGAGCAAATGGGCCGAGCATCCCCAACATCATTAGTATGAGTCCACCTCTTCATGTGCCCATATTCAGTGTCAGATTTGGAAAATTGTTGCTGTAGGCCTTGAGCAGGGTGTGGACTTTGTCAAGCTTGGCTGGGGTTAGTTCATCAGAGATATGATAAGTAGGGTATATAAAGATTGGTCTGCGGGTAAACCCATATCTGCCATAGACCCAAATAGTGAACTTGTTTTATTTTCTCAAAGAGAATCATAAGGCCTCTTCTGATCTCCTGATGCACTTTTACGACCATGTCTTTATTAGTGAGATTCCTTAACATGAGATTTGTAGGTGTTTGATAAGCTGGGTCTAGTAAGCCTGGCAAACACTGGGCTTCAAAGGGCTAACTCCGTCAATGCTGATTAGATGCAGTAGGCAGCTGTTAGGTTTTTGCAAGGTAAGCTTAGTGTCAATCACCTTTTGTTCACCCGCCTTAATTATAACCTCTTCAGAAGCATAAAAAAATTTCCTCCAGAGCGTCAACTGATTCTGGCAACATTTTTGTATGTTGGCCTGCCGTTGTGTAATGTGGGGATAAGGAGAAAGAGGGATCTTCAACTGTGCAAGCATATTCCTCTTTATTAAGCTCCTTAATGTTCAGAAAGAGTAAAATCTCATAGTTAAGCAGGTAAAGATAACCCTGCTTCAAGTAAATAATCCCTTCAGACTCAAGAAGAACTGGGTACCAATTAGTAGATCATAGGTATTGTTATCCAAGGACACTGCTGGAGTTGACAAGATGAGCTTCCCAAAACGGATGGGCAGAGAAGAGTATGCCCAAATGGCGCAGGTGTTATTTGGGCCCGCAGTCCCAAACTCTTGAGTGTAGTTGAGGTTGAGGGACTTTTTTATCTTTTTGATGAGTTTTGATAACACAACGTTTACTGGGGACCCAGTGTCAAGGATATCCCTAACAAAGTGTTGTAAGTTTTGCCCTTATTCCTAGCTGGCTAGACTACCAGAGATCGCTAGGGGATAATTCCCTAATGCGAGGTGAATTGGATATCAGTTGACCCTTATTTCAGAGTAACAATGTTTGGGGGATCTTGTTTATTATCATAGTCAGATCCATTGGGGACTAATTCAGATTAATGCTTAAGATCTCGTCAGGCAGAGTTGCTGATGAAATAGGGGCATCTCATAGTTGATTAACTATCAGATGAACCGATTGGGATTGGCCAGGTTTCATCGCCGACCAATTGGGAATCTAAGGAGTAAGTTGCAAGGCGAATGAAGCTGCCTGCAACTAGTGAATTGATCAGTTGATTCACGATCTGCCTTAAAAGGTAATAAGCTTCATTACCTAAGCAGGTCGCTTGCAAAATATGGTTGGTTCACTTGGATCGAGAGGAAAATGTTAGGGAAACGTTTTCTGACTATCCATTTTAGGTCTCAAGGATGTCCAACAATGGAATCTTAGCCAGGATGGGGAAGACCATTGTTTCTGAGACAAGGATGGGTGATTCAATGGCAACGGTTGCCGTTTCATCAAGGAGGTGATAACTGAGGGTTGGGCGCCAAATTCCCCAAAATTCCCTAAAGAATTCACTAATACAGATCATCAATTGCATAATCATTTAGCAGATCACTTTTACTAGAGTACTAGATTAGTAAACTTTATAATAATACATTTGTTTAAATTTAAATTTTAAATTTATTGTGGGGAAGGCCAACCATGGGACGGACACTTCCAAATATGACTCAGAAGAGACAAAACTTAGTACCAGGGGAGGCACCCCAGAGAAGCGATGCTATCTCTTGTTGCCAGCGGGAACGCCACTTATTGGGAGGGGGAGGAAACGTGTGAAGGGGCCATAGCCACAATTGAGCACGTGTGGAGGAAGGGGTCTGATTTGATCAACCAGACTGGGAACCAGGAATAGACCAGCTGTCAGCGACGCGGTGGGAGGTATCCAAACATCCACGCTTGAAAGTGGTCCACCAAATGGGACCGGAATCTGTGTACCACTTCTGGGAGGGTGGGGGTGGAGCCTGCGATGGCATCTAAGACAATCGTGTGGATGGTCCACATGGCGATTGCAGCCACCAAAGCACGAAGGGAGGGCAGAAGGGGGGAGGCCATTGATAGAGCGAACATATCTCTTGACAGACTGAAGGGATGCGTTTGATCCTGGCCCTTAAGACGTTGAACTTCGCGCCATATCACTTTAGAGGTAGGGCACTTCTCCAGGCGGTGAAACAGCGTTCCATACTGGCCACACACGACACAGGATGAGTGTAAAGCGTTAGAGCGCTCAGCTGTATGATACTACGCCTCAGGCAGCGCCACACATGGGAGCGGACTTGAGGTTGCAACAGAGGATGGTGTACATATTTCCAGAAATTTTTTTGGGTCTCAATGGAGTAAAGGATGTCCATCATGTCCAGGTAGTCCACCCTGGATAGGACATGGGGTCGAATGGGGATCACGCCATCATGGATGGGTAGCCTCTACCTCTTGTGTGAACTGAGGAGAGGGGCGGCCTCTTTGGGTTGTATGTCCGCTAATACGAATTCTCCACTCAGCGCTCCACATGGAGAGGAGGATTCGTTTGTAGTGGGTTTTAGTCCCGTGAGGACCTGTGGCCGATGTATGTGAAGCGAGGTATTTCATCAGGGAGTGGGGGTTCGATGGATTGTTGAGGCCCAAGGCGCGGGAGAAGTTGGAGCGGGCTGCGCGGGACCATTGTTGGGAGGGGAGTGTAGGGGTGGTGACGGCCGCAATCCAGGTACCCAGGATCTTGGTGGTAAGGCTTTGAAGTCAAGCAGGCCCATGCCACCATGATGTTGAGGGCCAAACATGACCTCTAGCCACACTGGTGGAAGGCGGCCCGACCAAAGCCATCCTTGCAGCAAGGCGTACAAGTAATTTTAGAAGCATGGGGAGAATGGGATGGCATGGGCTCCAAACCAGACTTTGGAGAGGAGCATGGAGTTGGCTAAAACAATCCTGCCAGTAAGGGAAGTAGGGTGGGCTCTAAAAGAGGCGATTCGCTTTGTCACGTTATCCAGAATATGGCACTCCATTACTGCTGACGCGTATCCGCCTGCCTCCATCCACACACCCAGATGGCGTACTGGTCCTATGGTAGGACGTGGCACGAAGGGGAGCACCAGTGGGGCGGTGTGTTTTGAATTAGTAGAGCGAGGACGTGGGCGAGCAGATGGGCTGAGTTGGGAACTAATTGCTGGGGTCCAGCAGTTCTGAAACTGACCAAGGAGGATGATTTCGGTTTTGGAAGCGTTCAGTGCCGCGTTGCTTACTCGGGAATACTCCTGTATGAGAGCTTCAAGCGCGCGTGCATCTTGATTATTAGACACCCCCACCACACAATCATCTGCTAACGCCATTATCTTGACTGGGGCTTGGCCTGGCACGTGGACCCCAGTGAGTTGAGCATTCACATTTTGCAGTAGTGGGTCAAGGCTGAAGTTGTATAAGAGTGGGCTGAGGGAGTCCCCTTGTCGCAAGCCCCTTTGAGGATGGACTACATCCGTTAGGAAACCTGGGCTGCGCACAGCCATTGTTGCAGATTCCGTGAGCAGCATCACCCAGTTAATGAAGCGGGGAGGTAGGCGGAATTGTTGGAGGCAGGCCCTAAGGTATTCCCAGTTTACTCTATCATAGGCCTTTTGTTGGTCCAAGAATACAAGTGCCCCAGAGACTGTGGACTGACATACATTAGCCACAGAGTGCACGTTATCCAAAATCGACCTTCTGGGGATGAAACTGAATTGTTCTGGGGAGATGGTGGCAGATGCTACAGTCCCTAAACGGTTAGCCATGATTTTTGTTAAAATTTTGGTGTCTGTGTTTGTTAGAAAAATGGGGCGCCAGTTGGCTAAGTCTAGCTTATCCCCTTTATTGAAGAGTGTGACAGTTAAGGCCTCATGTCCTCCTGGTAGGAGGCGCGTTTCTATCAGGCTTTGGTCAAGTGAGGCGAGCAGCAATGGGGATATATATTTGATTTATTTTTTGTATAACTCATATGGAATGCCATCTGGGCCTGGGCATTTTCAGTTTGGTGCACTGTGAATGGCTGTCCATAATTCGTTCAGAGTAATCAAATTCATTATTTCTGGGTATCAGAAAATGGAGCAGATGTGGGCTCAGTTGAGAAATTCTGCCACTTCAGCCAGCTGAATTGGGTCGGAGCAGTACAACTTGGAGTAATACTGTTGCATTTCAATTGCCACTTCAGCCAGTGTATCTGCAATGGAATTATCCGATCTTCGCACCTGTGTGCAGGCCACGCTCTGGCGTGGTGCAAAATTTTTTTAAAGAAATGTGCAGAGCACTTGTCGCCTTTTGTGATGCGTGTGGCGCTGTACTGAACACAAATCTGATGTTTGTGTTGTCTTTCAAGTGCGTTGAGGTGGGCAGCTGCCTCCACCCACTTCCGTCCCCATGCAGAGCTGTATCCTGTAACTGGGATGTTGAACTCTAAGTGTGCCAATTCTGCCAGAGCACACGAGATAACCGCTGATGTGGCTTGTGAGCGTCTGGAGGAGAGATGGCGAGAGTGGTGGATGGTATCATCTTTGAAAGTTGCCCATGTGGAAATGGGGTCCACGCAAAATGGTGCAACAAACTTTTTTGCCATAGTTGCCTCTTCTACCCACGTGGAAAATCCTGTTGACCCGAGATTGGGGGGGCGGATTTTGTACCAATGTGGGGCCTTAGCAGCCGTGACAGGTAGGTGGTAGGTTAGCAAGACCAGTCGATGGTCGGAGAATTCCAATTTTGTTGTCTTGAAGTGGGAGATATGGGGTTGGAATTTTGCCAGCATTAGAATAATGTCAATGTGGGTCATGGACCTTAATTGGCCATTGTGGACATGGGGCCATGTCATGTTTTTTAGCAGCAGGGCATGCCGCAGCAGTGCATCTATTAACCTGAGGGTGGCCTTTAGAACGCATAGTTCTACGTGACCCTGGGGGGCGTGGGGTGAGGAAGGCCACCGGTCCATTGGTGTGTTTAGCCAACAGTTCATGTTGCCAACTATGAAGGAGTCTGGGGGTAGTGGGAGGGATTTGACTGACAAGAAAAATTCCCAACGCTCACATGCACCATTTGGGGCATAGATGTTGACGATTGCATGTGCTACGTCAGCCCACGAGAAGGTGACAACAAGCACTCGGCCATTTAGGAATGTTTCTGAGGATAAAAATTTTGAAATTATTTTTCTGAATTAGCACCCCACAGTGCATTGACCAAAAGGATAGGGATGGGAGGAACATTGTTTTCCAAGCTTCCTCAGAACCTCGTGGACAGTGGGACTCCTGAATGGCCAGGATATTCATGGGTAAATTGTGTTGTAAAAACTCAGTTTCCTAGCCCAGGATGGGGAGGCCTTGAGACCGGCGATATTCAATGTCCCTATGGTGAAGGTTTCCCCCATTGCACCTTAGGTGCGAGGGGGTGGGCACCCGGGCCCACCATCCTCTTCTAGATCCCTGCGGGCCTTCACAGCAGCGTGGGTGTTAGCAGCAATGCTATTGGAGTTTTTGTTGATTTTTGTGGAAAGAGTCGCATTGGCTTTAGCCTTTGCTTTTTGTTTTCCTGACGTCGGACAAATTTTTTGTGGTGCAGGTGAGTTTGGTGCACCATTGAGTGGGTCAAAAAAATTTTCAGTTGGGATGGGTCCCAAGTTGGTTTCAATCGGAGCTTGGGTACAATGATTGGGTGAGATCAAATCTCCCATTGGATCCTCAGATTGAGTGGCCCACTTGGCATGGGCTTCCCAATCTGATTGGTTGATGGATTCCCGAGTTGCTTCCGCCGCAAAGGTCTCCATGTCCTCCTGGCGTTGTGAGTGTGGGATAGCAGTGGTGGCTTTGGCCGCTTCCTTGGCTGCAGCCCTATGGGCCTGCTTGGCCTTCTTCCGCTCTTGTGGAAAGATAGGCTTTACCAGTAGGTAGCAGCCTTGTGCTCCCCACGGGAAGGCCTCCTTGGTGCTTGCGTTTGGTTCATAGTGCGCCTCTCCACTGGCCATGGCCGCCGAGGGGTGCTCTTGGAATGTGACACCCTCCTTGATGGGGCATGCATGTGCCTTATGGCCAAATGCGTCACAGTGGGTGCAAATGGGGGGCGCGCTGTCCACGGTCACCCGGAATGGGTGGGTGGTATGCCCTGCAATATCAATAAAAGTGGAGTGCGGGATCTGGGTTAGGTCCTTCACAATCTCCTCAGTTGGGGGTCAGAACTACGATGGCTTTGCCGGTGCACAGGTGTGGCATCAGCATGAAGCGTTGCATTTTGAAAGATTGTATCTCGCCATATATGGCGAGACTATCTTTCAGGTGTTGTTCCAAATTGTCACGTTTTACTGTAGTAGGCAAAAAGTCGAACGTGAGGAAAATTTGGTTTGATTTTGTCCATCTGGTGCATTTAGTTTTGATGACCTGTTGCCCTTTGGGGAGGTCAACCACTATGCGCACCACTGCAGCCTCATCTGCTGCTGTTTTGCTTTTGAAACCTAGGTCCATTCAACTGCGTGACAAGGAGTGAGGTGCAACGTACACCGCGGTCAGGAAAATTGTGTGTACATCTTCACAAAATTTTTCCTATAAGGCCGTTTTTTGGATGTCCAGAAACACGCGGACTCCAAATTCCACCGATGAAAGTGGTTGGGAGTGTGGCATGTTGATGTACTGGTTGCATCGTGCTTGCCATGCGAGTATCTCCAGGGAAATAGTGACCGCTGGTTTCTTAGTATTTTTGTCAATTCCGCCAGATTCTCTGGGGCATTTTCGAACGTTGGAGGCTGTGGGCCTTCCACCTGCTCCTCTTACCTTGCTTTCCCAACTGCTCCCTGACATGGGCGCAGACTAATCTCCTCTGTGAGATTATCAAACTAGATTCAGTCTTGAATTGAATAGGTTGCAATAGTGATTGCAACGAGAAAGAGAAGTTATAATAATACATTTGTTCTATTCTTTCTTAAGGATACAATTGCTGTGTGCAATAATTAGGAGACTCTTTAGGATAAAGAGTAAGGATATGAGTGGGGTTCCAGAGACGAAGCTTGTAAAATTTTATTGGTGCTGATTATTTTTGGCCAATAACCCTTATAAACTTATTACTTGCACAGGTTCAGGTTTTGTGCAATTCTTCTGCATTGTATAATAGCTGATATAATTGGTTGATAATAGTATGAAACAAACATCCATAGTTAAATGGAAGTATTAGATCTCAGCCCAACACTTGGCCAGTAATTCCTCTTTAAATACTTGAGATGTCTTAAAATAGGGATTCATTCCCTTATACTATCTAATTCAATCTTCTCTTAGATTCCCGTTTACAATTTCTATGGTTTGACACACAGTCAGCAGCAATCACAGATTTGATTCCACTTCTTCTCTGGATCCCCTCTCAGATCCTTACTCTTTTCCTTAAAGAGTCTCCCAATTATTGCATACAGCACTAATATCCAAGAAAGAATAGGAAAAATAGAAGCTGATAATGTTTACTAAGCTGAGACTTAAGTAAAAGTGACAAGTAAATATATAGTGTAGACTCTCTTTATAACTGTTTTATTAGTGAACTAGGGAATCCATAGTGGGGGATTCAGTGCCCAACCCTCTGTTGACACCTCCTCGATGAAATGGCAGCCATTGCTGTTGAATCACCCATCCTCATCTCAGAAGCAATGGTCTTCCCCATCCTGGGTAGGATAATATCATTGGACATCCCTGAGACCTAAAATGGAAAGAGTTGGAAAACATGTCCCTAACGTTTTGCTCTTGATACAAATGAACTGACCATATTTGGAAAGCAACCTGCTTAAGTAATGGGACTTGTTACCCATTATGGCAGGTCACAAACCAACTGATCGATTTGCTTGTTGCAGATTGCATCACTCACCTCACAACTTACTCTTTAAATTCCTGATCAGTTGGTGATGAAACCCAACTGATCTTAATTGGTGCACCTGATAGTAAAACAACTATCAGATGCCCTTATTTCGTCAGCAACTCTGCCTGACGAGATCTTAAGCATTTGTCCAGATTGATCCCTGGCAGAACTGACCAGGTGGATAACCTAAAATCCCCCAAACATAGTTACCCTGAAATCAGGGTCAACTGATTATAATTCACCTTGCATTAGGAAACTATCCCCTATGATTCCTGGTAATCTAGGCCGGTTGGGAATATGGAAAAAAATCCCAACTTATCCCCCTCTTGCCTAGATTTCTAGTGAGAAAAGGACTGGGGCAGGAGAACACCACTTCAGTCACTCAGTTGAATACTTCATTTGCTCAAGCAGTTTATTATCACCAGTACTCAACGATGCTCAGGACAACCTTTGGCATGCCGCTCTCTTCCTCTTCCTCCTTACTACCACCTACTCAGAGTGCGGTCCCCACAATCTTTTGTTGTGCCAGGCTTATCGATTTACTCATGATGATATTAATCCTAGGATCCAGTTTTCAATCATCAGGGCATATGACACACTGTCATATTCATGATTCATGTTCTGACATCCTCAATTTCCTAATTTTCTCCTCATCCTTGACAGGAGACTCTTGTCATCGATGTTTGTTTTGCAGCCCAATTAAGAATGCTCCTTTATGTTCGCCTTTATTATTTTTCATCTCATAACCTCTTGGCTCATATCATTCTTAATTCTTCTCTGGATAACTTTTCCCATTAATTTTGAGATTAATTTCTCCAAAATTGGAGCTTATTTGATTTTAGAGTGCATAATATTGACTGTCATATAAGTCTGACATCCCCCTCTCATCCTGCTCATATGTCAAATTCTGAGTCATGGTACAATCAGCTGCTTAACAGTTTGTCTAGGCAAGATCTTTGGCTCTTCCAGCAGATGAGTTAAGCTGCGCAAAGGAACCTCTATCATGGTCCTTCCAGGACTCATACTCATATTCTGGAACCTATGGCTAGTCCTTCCATGATATTACTGTAAATGTTAATCAACCCTGTTGAAACCAGGCTAGCAATAATTTTGAATGAATTGTAGCCGATCCTTCCTGTCATCAATTCCAGAGTTAGATTTTGAAACTCTTCTAAATTTGGTTCCTTTCCAGATGCGACTAACATCATCATTGATGCTCCTGAAATAATTCCCTTCGCTTTTGATTGTTCCTTCCTCACTGGGTCAGACTTGCTTCTGGATTTTCTCTTATGACTCTGTCAATATTATGAGCCAGCTGTCTTGGCCACCAAACTCACCATTGGCAACAGTTGCATTTTGAACTCCTCTTTTAAGAATTGAGGGCCCAAGTCACCAAGGCTTTATCCATAGCTCTGAATTCTTCCAAATCTTGATAACACCCTAGATCTGGATATCGCAGCTTATTCTCTTCACTTTGCCAGCCAAGTTTTTCTGAGTTGGGCCGTGAAGCTTCCAGATTCTCCTGGTTTACATCGCTGTAGCTGCTTCAGCTTTAAAGAAGTTTATAGTCATTGCTTGCAGGATGCCATTTGCTCCTTGCACAACTATCTCATTTCTGGTGCATTCCATTGGAATCTTCCACTGATGTATTTGATAGGAGGCATGATTTGGCAACCCCCATCTAGTATCCCTTATTTGTTGCAGGCCCATATGTCCAGTGTTCTTGATGAAGCCCTATGGCAAGTACTCAAGACCAATCTTCTGCTCTGGTACCATATTGGGATTACTCAGGGTTATTCGCTGACTGCCTCTTCTTGTACTGTTGCTTCCCTCCCCGCTCTGGGGTATCGCATTTGGCTTCTTCTGACATCTCAAAATCCCTTCCCCTAGTCACTTTCTCTAAGGGATCTGCATCCGCTCAATGAACTTGGTTTCATGTAGGTTTAGCCCTCGCTAGCATTTGATCTCACATAGATTATAAAGGGTTATTCACTCCTATTGCAATCCATTCTCCCTCCTCCAAGAGGCGACACAGGCGGAACTTATCCCTGAATAAAGGATAATCAATAAAAAATATAATATAATAATATATCATTTTTCCTATGTGGTACTAATAATCTTTTTTCCAATATCTTTATCAATCTTATTTTTCTTCTTTTTTTCCATAAGACTTGACCTTGTTTCAGTTCAGCGGTCCATCTTCTTATTTTTTCCTAAAACTGGATCCTAAGTATTCTTTTTTTATTTATTCAAGGATGGCCGACCAGGGGACAAACACATCCAATATGTAGGGAAGAGGAAAAACGGAAAACAGAAGAGGAAAGAGAGCGCAAAACAAAGGAACTCAAAAGATACGACTTGGCACACTTGGGTATGGATAGGAGCCATGGGTGGTGGATGACTAGACCTTAAGTGGCATGGCAGCTCAGGGGCTAGTAGGGTGTACCGCCTATGAAGACTGTGAGGTTTTTAATGTCATAACGAAGGAACAAGATTGGAATCCAGTTGTCCATTCATTTCTTCCATTTGTGTTAGAGTGATCTGAACAGCCAGGCTTGGAAGTGGTCGGCCAAATGGCTGTGGAATCTGAAGATGGCTTGGTTGAAACTGTGGAGGATCCTGTTGAAATTGTCGAGGGTAATTGTGTGAATGGACCATATTGCAATACTCACAATTAGAGCCCTTAGAGTCTGGGGGATAGGCGAGGCCATGTTGAGTGCCAGGATATCGCAGGATAGTCAGAATTCAGCTGTTGGTGATTGTTGAAACAAGTAAATCACGTTGGCCCGGATATGCGCAGATGGTGGGCACTCTTCCAGGTGGTGTGCTAGTGTGTTGAGTCCGCTGCAGATGGCGCATGTCTTGAACATTGAGAAAGTGTGGTAAGCTGTTATAAACGTACGGCGCATGTAGCGCCACACTGTGGAGCACACTTGTGGGGATAAGAGGGGGCAGGTGATGAGGTCCCACACCTGCTTTTGGGTGCGCAAGTCATATTGGACGTCCTGGTAGTCTAGGTAGTCAATCCGGGATAGAGGAAAGGATGGTAGTGGGGCAGGCGCGTTAGTCACTGTTTGTCCCCTGTATAGTTGCATGTAACCAGTTTGAGGGTGAATGTCTTCGGATTGCTGTGCATAGGAGAAGCTCCAATCCCCTTGTCTTATGTTATACAGGATGCGTTTAAAACATTGGTTGGTGTTGTGCGGTCCAGTGGCAGTTGGATGTGTTGCAAGGTACTTCATCAGAGTTGCATGGTTGGAGAGGGACCTCAGATGTAGTGCCCTTGCGAAGTTGGTTTGGACTGCCTTAGCCCAGTAAGGGATAGTGGGTTGGGTGACGTTGTGAGAGCTACCCATGAGCCAGGGATTTGCGTTGCTTGTTCCGTGAAGTTGAGCAGCCCCATCCTGCCTTTCTTCTGTGGGCCGTTCATGGTCTCCAGTCTAAAAGGTGCGCGGTAACCAGACTATAGCCAGTTCTGCAGGAGCTTATAGAATGCGCTGGTAAAGTTGGTGAAGAAGGGAACCGCGTGGGCAGCAAACCATAACTTTGACAAGGTCAGGGAGTTGGCTAACACAACTCTTCCAGTTAAACTAGCTTTACTCCTCCGCATACATGTCATTCATTTTGTAATATGTCCAAAATGTTAGTTTTGGTTGTTTCAAGTGCATATCCACCAGCTTTATGCCATATGCCCAGATACAGACTGGGTTGGTTTCGGGGTGGTGTGCAAAGGGTAAACACAGTGGTTTTGCTATCTTGGATCATTGTTGTGCGGTTGGATGTGTGGTTGGTTGGTTTGTGTGGTGGTGGGAGGGTGAGGCCCAGTTTGAACTGAATTTGCCCATAACAATTACCTCTGTTTTCTGTTTGTTCAGCATGGCGTTACTCACTGACTCATACTAGTGAATAATGCGCTCAATCGCCCCGGCATCCTTATTGCCTGAGACTCCAACAACGCAGTCGTCAGCAAAGGCGAGCCTTTTGGATGGTAGTTGTCCCTCCAACCTGATTCCAGTGAGCTTTGAGTTTGCAATGCGGAGGAGAGGGTCAAGGGTGAAATTGTATAGTAGGGGGCTAAGCGGGTCACCTTGTTTGAGGCTCCTTTGGGGGGTGATGGTGTCGGTTAGGAAACCTGGGCCTCTGATTGCAAACCTGGCTGAGCGCGTTAAGAGGAGTTCCCAGTTTATAAAACGGGGTGGTAGGTTGAAAGCCTTTAGACACTG
>JAKSZP010019392.1:0-15495 GCA_022478985.1 Massospora cicadina | reverse complement strand
GGGGAAGAAAAAGAATCCCATAGGATTGCCTTTTTAGAAAGGGTAGTACAAAGATTGTCTTAGCTTAGGGGATGATTCTCACCACGGTATGGTCCGATGCCTATTGCATAAATAGATGGATAAATTGCTGATTACCTATAAATAATCCGATTACCTCCCATCACCCCTTATCAATCTTATCCCAACGGTGCACTTATGGTTAGATTCCTTTTTCATTTAATAGGGCTTTATTGAAAGAAGATTACTGACAAAAATTGGTAGAGACTTCGTAATAAAAATAGATAAAGGGATTAGTAAGGTCGACTTGGTGGATAATTTTATAAAGAGGCGAATACTTCTTATAATCGAATAGCTAGGTAAAAAGTATACATATATAATACTTGTTATAATCTAAAGGTCGGATTCAAATTATTATAATAATGGTTCAGCTCTTTAAAATGTTCCTATTCGTTAATAAATTATACACTTTTATAATTATATTTATTACAAGTCTTTTTTATAAATCCACATACTTAGAACCCATTTATCGATATACGCTTCCTCCCTTTTCTTATAGGTATTTAGTTTAACATCAAATGGGAAAGGGTCCCCTCGTCTTCTTTTTTTTCCTCCTATTTACGACCCACCCCTCTCCCTCACCTTTTTGTTGCTCTATTCGTTCTAATCCTTATGTTTTATCCTCTCTTATATGAATCCCTTATCCTATTCCTTTGCCCCTTCTTGTTTTCGCTATTCCCTACCCGATCCCTGGGTTACATCCCTCCCCTACCCGCTTCCTTGTATAGGCATTCCGGATACTTTTTATTACGTTGAACCCAACCCTTCTCTCTCCGCTTATTCCTCTGACTAGTTTATCCTTTTATCGTTTTGTGGTATTGTTGTATTCATTTGTAGGTCGGTCGATTATAGGGTTTATCTTTTGAATGGCCTTTCCCTTTCAATTCCCTTTCATCTATACCCCCTTGTTGGGATATTTATAGTACCACTTACTTTCCTATTGAGCCCTTCCTTTCGTCTTACTGGTTGATTCAATTTATATCTCCCCAATATTGGACCCCCTCTTTCTATAATTTATATTACAAATTCTTACCATTAGAGAAATCTATAATACAGAGACGAATAATCCTCCGAGGCATACTTATAGAAATGAGGCCACTCCTTATTTTGTTTTTCCCTTTTCCCTCACTAGAAGATTTTTATCCTTAGTTCTTGATGTGTTAGTCTTTGTTCCTTCGGGGGGATTCTTTCGAGGGCCTAGATTTCCCCCTCCTGCTCTTCATGGTCGTCCCCTGGCTTATTCTCTATTTCTCATCCCTTTTTTATTCCCTTTTTTCATTTCTTAGTCCCTTACCCTCCCCTTCTTTGTTCTATCTTTCTCCTTCTTTCTTATTCTTTTAGCCTTTGTCCCCCTTTTCAATCTTTGTCTTCCCTTTTACGGTGTGATTTTATCCTATTGACGACCTTGAGACGATTAGTCAAAATTTGGGAGGCAATCCCCCATTTATTTTCTTTATCCACATATATTATATTTAAATAGGCCCTTATCGTAGCAAATCTCGTATACAATGGAAGGGTTATCCACACGAGGTATTTATAGCTTCTTATATATTCAACATATTTGACATAGGCAAGCCTGGCTAATTTTCTAATCCCATCTCTTTATTAATTTTCTCTCCCTATTATCTCATGCCTTTTCCATTCTACCCTTACCTATTGGTTTTATTATTCATCCCATAGGCTTCGTTTCTTAGAGGGGTTTTGGTCTTTGTTGCTCTTTCTGGTTTCAAACCCCTTGACTACCCAACAGGTATTATGACCATCCCCTATTTGCTCTTTGTCTCCGAGTCCCTCGTTATCTTCCGTTTTCTTGAGTGACTACTTGGCTTAGTTCCCTATTAACCAAATTTTATCCCAGAGTTTTCTAGCCAATACTTAATTGGGCTTGTTGGCAAATATGATTCTAATTCACTAGACGATTAATCCATTCATTCACATAATCAATAAAGGATTCGGGATTAATCTAATAATTACCCAGTTATAATACACATAAATGGGGCATATAAAAATGGTTTATAGAGAGAATCCGATTAATAAATCGAAACATGAAACTAAATTGAATACAACTAGGGAGATAAAAACTTTAGTAAATCCATAAAATCAAAGAATCTAATAGCGGGTAGGAAGAGAAAGTGTACGTGAGTGGGATAGGTAATAAACTAATCATGTATAATAGAAAAGAGGACAAATTTAAAAAGGAATAGATCGAGAAAGAGCATATAATACGAAAAAGGGGAATAAAATGGAGAAAAAAGGAAAGAGTAAGATGGGGTCGGGGTTCTAGAATGTGTAAGAGAAAACAAGGGTAGGTCAAGAAATATAAGTGACTCGCTAAATATCTTAGTTTTGTGATGTATTGCTTTAGTAAATAACTTATAATATATAGAATAAATACCAAAATGAGTACTATCAAGAATTGGCTAATTTATCAATCGATAAGGAAAATAATCTTCCAATGCGGGGTCACCGATAGAATATAAGTGGGTTGCCAATAGAAATATGGGTTTATAGATAAATAATAGGGTAATGGTTTGATAAAGGGGAAATAAATGTAAGAATATGTCAGGTGGAGGATAAATTGTAAAACAATAATAAGGGATCGGGATAAACAGATATAAATAGGGAATAGACCTTGAATAAATCGAAAAGTATATCGAGGAAGAATGCCGTACAGAAAAAGAAAAGAACTAAGGAAACAATATAAAAAGGATTAGGGTTTAAATAGGTTCCATCTTGTCTTTATAAAAAAATAATAAAGCTTATAATATTATAAATGGCCAGGAATTAAATTTAAAGGCTAACAGTAATTATTCACTTCAGTCACATCCCTTACATATTGTTCCTTTATTTGAACCCTCCATCCTCTTGAGTTCCCCAGATTTTTCTCCCCCTACCTTTTCTTGCCCCCTTCTTATCTTTGTTAAATCGAATAGGGTGGCAATTATTATATTCTACCAAAATCTTCGTCTTACTATCCCATATTTTAAGTTAGTTACAAATCACTCTTATATTTAAACTATGAACGGTTTTTTATAAATCTTCCTAGGCTTCTTTTTTGTACCCTTTCTAAATAGGTTTGTCGTTAGACGACCTGCTTCATCCTTAAATGTAAACGGGGGTTGTAGGGGTTCGGGTTTTACTTATCTTTTATGATTTATGAATTTAAAATTACTCAGCGGCTTATCCAACTAGGCTAATTCTTATTATTATCAACCAATCGGCCTCATATTAGGATTCAGCCTTTTATTCTCTATTTACTTTCTGCTAAATCGCTAACCTCCCCCTTCTCGCTACCCCACCAATCTGCTCTGGCTTTAGTTACCCCTACCCAGATTCTTGTAAGGCTACCTTGTGGTATAATCCAATCAGGGCTCCAGAGGACTAATGATTTAACGATAAGATAAATAATAAAATAAATCACATTACGGAGTGATTATAAGTATAAAAATGAATTAAATCATTTGTGAAACTATATTAGTGATAGGAAAATACCATTAGCAAATGGTTGGATAAAATAGAAGAGGTGATTGGGAAAAAAATTAAATCATAAGGTCATGGATATAATAATCCCCAACAAATAGGATAGACTAATCATGAGGGGCTATTGAAAATAGAATAGATCGTGGCTTCGGGTATTTTGTAAAATAGAAAGAGGTTCCATTGTTCGTCAGCTCTTTCACTTAATTAAGGTCTCAGCTATTTAACTTATTTAAAGTCTCAGCTATTTCACTTATTTTATGTAAAACCTAGGTTAATCTTGTTTTATTCATATTTACATTTCAAGTTAATTCTGTATTATTGTTATTGTAAAATATTACGACCCTTTATCTTTTTATTTATCCCTTAGTTCCTAAGATAAGTTTTACTCGTTGATATCCCCCTCCTCTCATGGGTCGTTTTCTCAACTAGCTAATTTTAGATCCTCTACTCACATTTAAATCACAGAGCATAGCCAATAAAAAGTCAATAGAAAATTATTTCCAGTATAAAAGGTAAAAAATAGAAGAACCATAAAGAGGGATTCGTTAGATTGTAACGGAGAATAAGAGACCGAGCTTGTAAATTGAATATTAGTGACTCAATATTTCCCTAGCTAATGGCAGGGTTAATCTTTAATGATTCATATTTATAAAAATACATGAGGGAATTGGACGAAGAAATAGAAAGATGGAACTAATAATTATATTCAATAAGGCCTCATGTTTATATGGGTGATCGACCACGTATAATAATATTTGTAAGTGGTAAGTTGGATCTATTTGTCTTTATCAATAACAAAGTTATTATAAGCTTATAAACGTTCCAAGGATAAAGCACTAAAATGTATCGATAAACTAATATCTGAAAATATCTAAATGAGCTCCGGGTAATAAGATAAAAGCGCTTAACTAAGAGGGTTAGTTCTAGAATCTTGTCACTAGAAAAGCATCAAAAACTTCTATAAAAAGGAAACAAAAAGAGAAAGAAAAGAGTGAATAAAAGGCATAAGAAGGAAGGGGAAAGAAAAAGAAGTGGGAATGATAAAAGGTTAGAGGAGGATAAACTCATCGAATATGAGTAATAAAAGATAAAAGGGATCTGGGGATAAAGATAAAGAGGATATAAAAGAGGGTAGAATTTATAGTAGCCCCCTTTTTTGTTTCTTTCCTACTGATGTTCTCCTCAATCCTCTTATACTCCTTGTTCTCTTTCTGATTCCCTTTTTGGGTTTCTCTATATGTTAGTGGTTCTCGGTGATCGTTGAGATCTTTCTCTCAAAATAGGGGGGCCGCCTTAGCGTTACTATTGATTTATTACATTAAATATTATTAATTACCTATTTATTAAAAGGCGAATTTAATATTCTACTGCAAATTGAATTAAGAGGTAAGACAACAACTTATAGGGTTCAAACTATGCTTCAGTTTTAGCCTCCATCCCTATCCCCCTTATTTAGTTGTCTTTCTCTTATCGCTTATTGTGGTTATTTCTATTCCTTCTTTTAAAATCCTTTATACGTATATTTAGTTAGTTTTTATTAACTCCTCCAGCCCACACATTGAGAGGTTCCTGGTTAAATGTGCCCTTCCCATCAGTAATAGGGAATTACAAAATCATCCGACTAGTATGAGATAAGAAAATAATTAGTGAAATTATATAAAAAAGAATAATATCAAAAAGAATAATATAAAAAGATAATGGGATAAAAGTTAAAAGGGAATCGGATAGTAATAGAATAAGAAGGGGTGATATAGAAAAGAATTCCGTTCATAAACATGGGATATAAATAATCCTCCAGTAAAAATGCAATTAACTAATTTAATCTATAATCAAATAGTGGTTGCTAGATTAGGCTTAAATCGAATCAATTAAAGATAATTGTAAAAATAAGAAGTCAATAAACTTATAATACCTATAACAATATCGCGATTAGTAGACTAATAGACTAAGCGGGTTATAAAATAGGTAACGATAAACAATCTCTGATAGAATGTTAGCGAGTAAATAGGACCCATCTTGTCACTTACAGATTGATTAAAAGCATCAGATGATCGGGATTATTCGTTATATCCTACTAATTCATATAATGATCCAGCAGTGTAGATAAATTTATATATACCCAAAACTAGCAATTGGGTATAATTTTCTCTAATGCAAAGCCCTCTTTATGGGAAGATTCTTGGGTTCTATTATAATTTATATTCGTTTATTACAATATTAGTTAATACAAATATTTATACCCAAATCGAGACTTCTTAGGATCTCCTCCTGGATAAATTTATCTAATTGATTACGCATCTAGAAACATAATTCTGGATAGTGAATTTTCTAATAATCTTAGAGGGTCGCTGGATATGTTTTTGTATTTGTCTCTTCTTCCTTTTCTTTGTATTCATATACTTTATTCTTTAAAATCACCCCCTCACAAATCGAATCATTCAAGTGTTCGAGGGCCTAGTTATGATGCCAGGAGAGTTAACGCATTTGGGAAATCCGAATAGGCATTTAGTTACCCACCCTTTCTCTTACAGATATGGTTTTTATACCCTGAGTTTATCGCTATCTTATACATGTTAATTTCCTTTTTTCTCTATCCCCCTTTTTATGACTTGCTAAACGTTTGTCTTCCAGATACTCTCGTTCTCTAAAATCCCCACCCCCCTAAGGTTTTTTATTTCTCCTTACGTTTTCCCCCTTATTTTCTTTACCCACCTAATTCTTTCCCCCTTTTTATACTATGGTTCCCCCCATCCTTCTATTCTAGCCAATCCATTCTTTCGGTTCCTTTCTCGCCATTTCTCATTGTTGATTGCTAATCGTTAGTCTCCCCTATCTTTTTTTCTTTCTGAATTATCTTCCTGTAATCCCATATTGTTGATTTATTCGTTTTTCCTCTCCATTCTTGGATTTGTTTTATACTAATTTATTTATTAGTTTAGGTCTTATTATGATTCGTCCTTTATATAAGTATTGCCAATGGTAAGGCTAATAAAATTATCAGGAAAGAATTGAAACTATTAACCTAGGCTAGTGTAAATCTTTTATAAATCGGGTAATGACGTACTATCGGTATTTTATAGATTATCAGAGTGGCTTCTATAATAATTTCTCCCTGGTAATCGTTACTTGCCTTTATCGATTATTGCCATTGCTAATGGTTTGGTTTATGATAATAATAAAGATAATAAGGAGAATAGTCTATAAGAATAAAAGGGGGAGGAAAAAAAGAAAGAAGGGAAAGTTGTAAGAATAAAAGGTGGGGTTTAGAGTTCGTAACAAATTAATTAGGATGTTAATAGCCATATGTAATAAAAGATAGGGAACTGAGAAAGATAGAGGATTTGAAGAAAGAATATCGGAGAAAGAGTGGGGGGAGTAAATAATTAGTGCTAATAAGGATAAAGAGAAAGAAGAAAAAGGTAGAGGCTAAAAGGATAGGGAAGGTTGAGGATAAGAAAATAACAAGTAGAATGGGAATACCTATAACTATCTTAACTAGATTTATGGGTTCTCTATCTATATTTCACTCGGTTAATTGATTGGGTTTTATTATATATCTAATGCCTAATCCCCTTACTCTTTATGACCGCTAAATTAGTTTCCTATTAGTTTTACTCTCTGGCTAAATGGGTTAATCGGCCCTTGAACCTACGGTTATGGTACGATTTTTCCGTATAATTAAGTTTTAAAAGAGCTAAGGCTGAATACATGAGGTGGCTATTGTAAATCGATTGGTATTATTCAAACAATTGGAGTGGGAAATAAATAAGGGGATCGGGAATAATATTAGCCAGGTTAATAGAACCCATTTTATCTACATTAGTCGCTAATATTCATCTTCGTTCCTGCAATCTTTTCTTGCCCTTCCTTACTCTTCCTTTCTTTCCCTTATCTTATTATGCGCATCTTACAAATTTGTTATTTGTCAATTTATCAGTCAGTGATTCTAACTCTAAAATGTTTCTGTAAAGTCAATAAAGGCGAGGATTTAGTATAGGTCTATTCAAAGTTTATCCATATTGGCGTTTTCATATTTTTCTTAAAGTTTGTTATATGATCCTTGCTTTTGTTTTCTCATTCCCTACTTTCTTATCCTTGTTTTATGCCCTTTTGTCTCTCATTTCTTTTTTCTCTTTTTTTATACAGGTTTTCATTCGTCTATCGTTTTATAGAATTGTTCTCTAAGGCGAAGTTTCTATGGAATATTTATCTTTGCCCTTTTTTATTACCCACCCTCCCCCTTCCTCCCAAACCTCCTTTGAGTCTATGTACTCGTCACTTTTTATCGAATTACCTAATAGGCAACGCATTCCCCTTTACGATTTTTATACTATCCATTTCTATCCCTCTGTCTCTGATTTATCTTTGTTTTACCGGTCATCTTCGTTTTCTCTCACTTAGTGGCAAATTCCTTTGTCATTTACTTAATCATTAGTATGGAAATCACTCCGTGATTATTTTTATAAAATAAATTCACGAATAAATGCGAGGTTAAATAGAAGTATGGGGTAAGGGATAATCTAACAAATGGGAACCAAGTATAAATTCGCGTATAGAATAACTATAATAATGAATAGTTCTTGTAAACGGATATAAAAGAAATGACAACGAGAAAGGACGAAAAAGAATAAGGATAGGGAGGCCCAGAGATGGGATAGCAAGAATAAATCCAAGAACCCAAGTGGACCCGGAGGGAAAAAAATAGAATACAAAACATGAGGGATCCAACTAACCGAGATAAAAATTAGATAAATAGGCGAATTATAATTGAATAAGGAAGGGAATATTTCTACTATGGGTCTCTCTCGTCTACTCTAAGTTGGATTTGTCTTTTCGGTAATTTATTCTCCCTCATCCTCCCCTAATGATATT
Organism: Massospora cicadina; assembly: GCA_022478985.1. Taxonomy (NCBI): domain Eukaryota; kingdom Fungi; phylum Entomophthoromycota; class Entomophthoromycetes; order Entomophthorales; family Entomophthoraceae; genus Massospora; species Massospora cicadina. Next base: position 7,086 of record JAKSZP010019392.1, on the reverse strand, counting down.
CCTTATATGGTTCTTTATGGGATTTCTCTTATTGGAATCTTTTATCCTACTTTATGCCTTTTATGGGGTAACACGTATTCATGAGGTGTTTATTCGAAATATGTGACGGGGGGGTTTATAGTTAATAAAGGATATAAAATAAAGACTTAATTGGCAATAAAATTTATTACAGTTCAAATCTTAGGGTAACAATATTTCCAATAAAATTTTAATATTTAAGAGAAAAGGGATATAACACATGTGACTAAGGTTTAAGAGTAATGCAAACATTATAATTTGAACTTTTATATAATAGGTTGCTAAGATTAATAAGACTTTATCATATATAAATATTATATACGTACACGTATTTATATAAGTAAGTTGTCTTCTTATTAAATTATTATCCCACTATTCTTACTAGTGAAGGCCCCCCATATAATTAGCCTGCTGATCCCCCAGTCTTCTAGTCCATAGAAAGGTATGATAAACATCATTCCCCATGCAGACACATGAGTAGTAATCATTTATTTTAGTATAAATATATGGAGTAGAAGAGGTTGGACAATAATAGTTGGGAATACCAAGAAGGGGATCAATAATGTAACTTTAGCACATCGTAGGATACTTGGGTGGATGGGTAAGGATTGTGCATATTAACAAAGCCTATTAAAAGAATAGAGGAAAAATAGTTGGAGAATGATATAGGGTAGTAGAAAGGATCTTAGTTTGCTCTACTTAGTCCTACTCCTTGGGTTTCTCTACTCTTTGTTGATGAGTTTATAAAAGGAATGAGAATTAGCAGAGAGTCCTCATAAGGTTATGACACCCCGTGTCATATAGCAATAGGGGCCTTGGGGGAACCTAATTCTAGAGCTCTGATATTATGATAAACCCCAATGTTTGTTCAGGGTAATAACCAAATTTGGTTACTAAAAGGCCGTACAAGGAGGAGAGTAAGGGTAGAGGGAAAGAAATAAGGGATAGGGAAATCACAGTATAAAGATTGTAATAGGAAAAAAATAAAAATAAAATAGAAGGGGGGTATAGTTCAACGAAGTCATAATAGTAGGGAAATAGTATGTATAGCTGAAGATGAAAGAGAGACAAAATTGAGTATAACGGAAAATAGAAAGTAGATAATAAAAAGAACTTAAAAGGGAAAGACTAAAAAACAAGAGTAGGGGCCAAGTAGGGGAATAAAAACCCCCCAAAGAGGGGGGCATGTGAAATTCAAGGGGAAATGGCAGGTGGGAATAGTCTGTGAAGAATCAAGGGACGACCCAAGATAATGGGAGTAGAGAAGATACCAGGAGAAAGGAATAACCCTCAGTGGGCTCTGAATCTAAAAAGGGGGTAGGGAGACCACTATATTAACAGACGATCTTATTTAGTTTTTGCCCCCTAGTTTATATGTTCCAACCTATTTACACTTATGATTATCCATCCTCGGTACCCCCTATTATATTCCCAATTTTCTATTCCCCAATATGATTAAACTTAGTAAGTTCCTGTATTTAAGTCTTCCCAATCCTTTATCTAAGCTTTTTATCTCGGCTTTCTACTTATTCTACTCTTTCCTTATCCAAGTTTATTTGTTTAGTCTACACCATTAAACTTTATTAAACCTACACGTTCAGCTAATAGGGCATTAAATAGTGACGTTTTCGCAAATAAGGTAAATACGGCTAGGAGCAACTTTAGTCTTAAATCAATAGTTAGATTAGCCACTAGAGCATATTTCACGCTAAGTCCAACATTATACAAGTATTTTATTATAGAAAGACAAATTACTAGTTAACAAATAATTAGATATCACAGATTATCCTTGAACAAGCCGCTACTCAGCATATATCACGATACTTTTTATTAGTACTATTAATTATCATCTAGTTAAATTATACGAGCTAGTCCACAATTCTTAGTTATCCTTTTGCTCCCTTTCCTATGTCTCACAAACACCCTCCCTTTTGTTCTAGTTCATCATACTATTCTGTTTTATACATACTCTAGTCTATTATACCCCTATTATCTTTATTACAATCCCCCAATCGGCAACCCACTATCATAACTAGACCTATTATTCTATATAATGTTCCATTCAACCCCTACTCTAACCAATATCTTGTATTGAGCAGGTTATGAAATTGATAGTAATCGAATAGAGCTAATATGGCAAATTATATAGAAGTACCAAAGGATTACACGCTGATAGTATCCATAATAAATAGGGGGTGGTAGGTGAAAATCCACTTAATCGGGAACGATCCACAAGTATTAGACTTAAGAGCAAGCTTAAGTTTACTTTACAAAAACGGTTTATGTGTACCACCCCTGGTTTTCTACTAACGTATTAGTGACTCAAATGTAATGATTATAGAGGAGCTTTGTATAGCTCTTCCATATCAAGCAATTTATCATACAATAATCTTATAGAGGATCTTTGTATAGCTCTTCCCATATCAAGCAATTTATCATACAATAATCTTATAGAGGATCCATTTTAAGCCTAAAGGCTTAGGTAATTGGACCTAGGGAGTAGAAGAAACTAAAAGAGGGAGTCTATAAGCGTATCAGGGGGCTAATAATATAATACTAGGCAAGAGAATAAGAGACATATTACCCCTCTATAAGTAGAGAAGTCGTTATGGACAGACATTTTCTACTATTTCAAGCCCTTCCATCCTTACGACCCTTCTTCCCTATCACTTGTGATTTATTCTACAACTGAGTATATCCGAGATAATGGAAAATATTTCACCAAAGAGTCGAACTAACCATCATATTTATAAAAACACTTCATGTTTACAAATAAGTCCCCAATAGATTGTATCGATACTGTATTCCTTTTACCCAGATATTGCTAGATTATCCTAGAGTGACTTCTTGTTTTCTATTATTTTTATATTAATTTTATTTTTATATTACCCTATTATGACATTCCCCAAAGGCAAATGGTTTCATATTTAACATGGTTCAAGTGCTGATCAGGTAAGCCAGCAGGAAAGGATGGAGGATCAGATCCAAGAGGGAGGGTAAGGGGAAGAGAAGTAAATAGAGGCTAACTATCAAGGCATCATAGCTAGTTACCTTATGGCTAGTTTATCCCACACCTACATTTTTATTAGAATATCTAGTATCGACAAGTTTCTTCCCCTATTATCCCCCAATCTAGTCTCACTCCCCAAAGGAGAATTACGTTACACTTTATACTTATAACAAGTTTCTCACAAATTAGTTCTATCCCAACTCTATCTATTATTATCTAGAATATGCTTCTATCGATATTTATGTTATAATTGGGGAGATACACCCCCTTTACCTTTTCATACTTTATTTATCTACCTTGGTATCCTTCTTATTCTACATCCTTTCATATACGTTGTTGTTTTCTCGATCCTTTCATCCTCTTTTTCAAGTCCCTCCCTTTTCAGTCAATACCCTTGTTCAAACCTGTCCCTTCTATTACAAGTTGGTCGTATTATTTTAGTGGCTACCCCTGATTATGATCCCCATATACGGATGGCCTTTAATGGGTGTATTCTTCTAATCAGTGACCTGGTCATTATCTTATATAAACATTCTTACAATCCCTAATTAAACTATATTGGTACCCATCTATTATAGATTTGGCATTCTTACACTTCTTCTACATAGTCAGCTCTATTGCTCTTATTAGGCTTATTGGGGTCCCCCTATTCTCCATTCCCCTGATATGATCTCAAACTATACGAAAGTTTCCTTAGCTCTTTATGTTACCCTCCTTTTAGTTATTCACGATTACACTATAGGCCTATTTACGCTCCTTGCTCTTTCTTTTTAGTCATTCCCTATCACCCCTATTCACTAAGCTAAGTCCCCCTTTTTATAGGCCTATCTAGACGTTTTGTTCTTTTTGAGGGATCTTTGTCCCCCTCTTTTCTTTTTTATCCCCCTTCCCCATACCCAACATATCTTACAGCTTCGATGTCCTTTTGTTTTATTCCCTTTGTCTTTTTATGGTCGTACAAGGTGTAAACATTCTTGGCACTTATACATTTATTTTACTTTTAAGTTTATTATCCAACCTTTTTTATAGTTTATTATCCAACCCTTTATTATTTATAGTTCTTTTTATTCTTTATCCTACCATTTATTATTTATAGTTCTTTATATTCTTTCTCCTACCCTTTTTATTGTTTTTATATTTATATTATTTATCCAACCATTTAGTCTTACAATTTTGTATTGTTCCAAGTATTATTCCACCTTAATAGATTCACTGTTGATTTATGTCGAATTTTTCTTTACCTTTTATTGTAGATCCTCGTAAATATGGTTGTGGAGGGGGAAAGACTAAACATATAAGTTCAATAATAAAACATATAAATTGAGAAGAAGAGGAATAAAGTCTAGAGGCTTCATAGGGTATTAACTCGAACGTTGGGTGAATGGGGTTGGGTAGGGTAGTCCTTTATTAAGTTGATTGTTATAGTTTCACTTTTTGTCCTTAGCCATTCTTTATTTTATAGTGAGATAATATTCACTACCCCTATTCATAATCATTAAGCGTTAAGTTTAATCTTCCTTATTACCTATCCTTGTACCTACATTTTTTCTTCTACCTATTATCTAATTTGAGTTGTGATTTATTCCCACTAATACATTAATTCCAACCTTAACCGCCCTCTATCCAGCTAGACTTCCAATGATTAATGAGAGACGAGACTCACAACTAGGAACTAGGGGATTATTCCATCCTTCTACTCAGGGATAGGGTAATAACAACCTATTATTTCATAATCCTCCTTCTAACTTGTGTTATTTGACTTTCATGTATTTGCTACTCAATCCCTTTTTATTCTAACTTTTACCCACGTATCCGACCCTATATCAATACTCGATCTATTATAGCCCTCATAATTATTGTCCCAGCCGAACCCTTATTCCTTACAAACACAAATGGGCTATTATAAATTATTCAAATAGAGTTATTCTTTATCCATTCCCCAGCATCCTATCTAAAACCTATTTTGTTGCTCGTTGAAGCATCTGTGCACTCCTCTTTTCCCCCTTTATATTGAAAATGGTATTCCCATTATCTTGCTATTCCCTCTATTTTCGCTAACCTCCCCTTTTTCTTGGTTATTTTAGTCCCACCCCCTATTTACATTTATACTGTTAGAGGGAACCAACCTTTATGGCTGTGAGGTCTCTAAATAGACTAAAAAAGGGTAAACATAAATATACGATTTATAAACTTAGAGATCTTGGATTTATTACCTTAACTATTTATAGAGATTTTGGATTTATTATATTAACTATTTATAGAGATCTTGGATCTATTACATTTACTTCTTATAGACCCCTTCCATTTATTTCTTTTACTTTTCATGTGGTCTCCCTTAAATTCTTTGAGCAGGTTTCCTTAGGGGTTGATGATCCCTACACCTCTACCTCCATTCTTTTATTCCTAGATTGGTCCCGCCCCCTCCCTTGTTATATGCTTGGTATCCTTCTTCTTCCTACTCTTTTCTCTCTCTTCAGGTTACCCTATCCACCCCTGATTATCTTTTACCCTATTAGTAAACAGGCTTAGTTAATCTCTTCCTATTTCTTTTAGTTATTCGTTGGTAAGATCCGTCCTACTATATACCTATTTACAAATTAGTTTCACCTTATTAAATTACCCTTACCTTTTTCCAATTTACGTATTATCTGTTATAATTTCTCTAGATTAAACTGTGCTTTTATACTCCTTTCTTCCTATTTATATCTGCTAATCTTATTTATTATACACGATTTTTTTTATGACCCCACCCTTGTACTTTTTTACTCATTTGTTTGTTTCTCATTTAAATTATCGTTCCTTTAATCATTTATTTGAATAATTATTGATTTGTAATAACGTATCTCGTTATCTTACTCACCCTACTAGTAATGACTAACCTAGTCTTTATATTATCTTTATACACTTCTTTTATTATCCTCCCCTATTTCCCCCAATCCCCTTCCTCTTATCCCTTCCTTTTATCCTACCCTCCCTTACCTTATTTATAGACTTAGCTACCCACTTTACTCTAGGCTATCTGAATATTTACTGACGTTTATTACCTTATCCTTTTACTTGGTAAATTCTTGCTACATCCCACTCATATGTTTTGTGAATCCTAAATTAAACCTTTTTCTCTTTGAAAGAGAAAATTATTTTAAAGAATTGAGTCTGGTAGAATTCTTACAAGCACCTTATAAATGGTTTCTTAGGTATTATAAGGATTACCCCCTACCGGGATCCTATCATAGAGGACTTAAACGACAGCCGTATAAATTCATATTCAAATAGGGGATATTGCCCCCTAATCTATTATTGCCTATGATTCATCGATGTGATAAGGGATCATAGTTAAACCAAGAACTTTAGTGACATACCCCGATAATGTGTTTATTGATAAATAAATTTAGGATTTATAGAATAATGGTGGGTAGGGGTTTGTATAATAAGCAAACGATAGTGGATAAAGACTAGGGATGAAGGGGGATAGTTGGATAGTAGGGTCTTGTCTACTATGGTGCAAACCTTGTAAGGGGTCATAAGGGGTCATAACTAAAACTTGGATAGGGGTACCCTATGAGAAAAGGTGTGAAACAAGTGGGTCAATAAAGGGGTGGTAGAAAGGGAATACCGCTTAATAATAGGGAAATAAAGAATCAGCAGAAATTAACAATTTCAATCAATTCCCCTTCCTGCAGGATTGATATAAACGGTTGGCAATTAGATAGTTTAGGTTTTTATAAAATTAAAACGTGACATACTAGGAATCGTTTACTTGTAATAATATAGTAGCCATAATTAATGAGATATGGAGAAATCTCTATAATTAAGTATTATGATAAATTCGATAAATTAGCAAAGGGGTAAATAGTCAATTGGAATATCGTACCTCCTCAAATAGTAGAATAATCGATTAAACAATTAAATAATGGGTTGCTAATCACATCGTAAAAGGGTCTAGTGACAGTAAAAATAAGTCTAGGTAAACCAAAGATAAATAGGGGGGGTAGAAATAAAGATAGTGGCTCCATAGATAAATTTAAGTGTAAGAATATTAGGGGTTGAGCCCATAATAA
>JAKSZP010019391.1:0-15557 GCA_022478985.1 Massospora cicadina | reverse complement strand
ATCTTTTACATCCTGTTCCTGCTGAGGGAAGCCACTCACCACCTCCCATCCCAAGGGAATTCCATTTCTTATGTCCAACACGTTGATGCCACATCTGAGTTTAGACAAGAACTGACACCAGAGGAGTTGAGTGTAATGCACGGAACCTTCTCTCACATTAGATTGCAGGCCCACCTCACAGCGGCCACTTGGGGTACAATGGCCACGTCCCTCCAGATTGCCCAGGTGATAGCAAACCTGCCAAAGAACCTGCCCATCTGGCTCACCAACCTCTTGGAAACACAGCTGGCCCTTCCAGCCTCTCTGGAGGACTGTGTAAGTCCTGGGGAATGTCCTATGGGCGTTGATTGGGCCATTTTCCCGTTCCTTGACAAGAAGGCACCAAAGAGGATGGCTGTACCCCTCATTACTCAGGGCAATCTCGCTCACGTGGTAGACAAGTGCTGGGTAACAGCCCTCCTACTTCAGATCCTGCTTCCAGTATCAACACTCTCCTCAGCAGAACTGCTACAAGGAATCAGTGAAATCTGCACTGAAATCGCCAAAATGAAATTGATTGGAACTAATTTAAGAGTCAATCAACCCAATGCTCAGATTTCAAATGATTGAAAAGGTATGAAGACTGATCTATTGGCCGGAATGCACAATGGTTGCAATTCAGTTAACATGACAATTGAAAAAATTTCCCCCCTCCCAAAATCGTTGGGGTTCACCCCAATGGGCAGGTAACAGCATCAGACACCATCAACGAGGGTTCAAAGCACCCGCTAGCAAACTGGGTGTTGCACCTGATGCAATGTCACTGACCGAACAAATGGCCCAGCAACTGAGCATGGGCAGGTTGGATGTCCTGAACCCGTTCCCAACCAAATGGGCCCACCCCTATGTGGGATGGCCTTAGGTATTCCTGCTGCTTGTTGGGCTATATGCTGTCACACCAACTGTCAGAAATGCATTCGAGCCTCAGTTTGGATGTTTGAGGTCAAACCAACAATGACTCAGCCTGTCGCTGAATTCTTCAATGTCAGTTCCCAGTTAAATTATCTGTTCCCCATTCCCAAACAATTCGCTGGTTAGGTCAAATTTGCGGGACCCAATCCCAGCTTGTTTCCCCTCTAAATTGACTACTATTTAATCAGTCGCATTGCAATGAGAAAATTGTTGGTCTATTTTTCTTCCTTAAATTTTCCATTAAAAAAACCTTCCCCAAAATTTAGTTTTTATATGTTGAGAATTAAGCCGCCTTTTCCGCTGGCGCTCTCATACCCCTCAGGGTTAATGGCCATGTGCATCTGGTACTTTATTTTGTGCCTATATAAAATATTGGCTCACCAGCAGATATTGGTGGAACTCCAGACCAGTTTCATATTCGTTGTATCAGCAGCAGTGCATCAGGAATTCTGGTTTGCCGTTTATGTGCTCTGGCACCTTGGCTGGCAGGTCAGTCTAATTCTTACTTGCTGTTCGCCTTACATAATCAACCAACCATTAATTTTGCCATTTCCGCCTTTCTCATATATATTGGCGCAGCAATGGTCCCTCCTTTTCAACTGAACCAGGTTGTGAAGAAGATTTTCTCTACCCACAATAGTCCAGTCCCACTCAAAACGTCAAACCCATACTCCATAGTTGCCGCGGCTATTCTGCCCATGTCAGCACAATCTAACATCCTGACATGCAATGAGTTTACCCCCCACAAAAGCCTAGTGGTTTCCCCTGACCCCATTACCATCTCTTTGGTATCACTGGATTCATCCACAACTACCAATAAAGAGAACTCCGCTTACTTCTTAGTACCCATGAAGATTAGTGTTGGGTCCCATAACATCTCCTTTGAGGCCCTGGTGGACACTGGAGCCTCGGGCAATTTTATGAGTGTAGAACTGGCCCAGCAATTGGAACTTGGCTTGGATGCAGGTCCTTTGTTGATGGTTGTATCGACAGCCTCCCAAACCTCATACCTGATATGCCGACCAGTCACATTTTCAATACACCAGTTCAGCTTCTGCAACCGCTTTTCTGCTATGCTGAACTTGGTTTCCAGTGACCTTGGGAGTGGGATGGTGACACTGGCAACATGTCAAGATCCACCTGGAGTCTAACATGCTGTTGTTCACTAATGATCAACTGGAGGGTGAATTCCCCCTAATTGACACTCTTAAGAAAGCTCAAGGCCACAATTCTATTATGTCCCTCGTCTCCCCTATAGGCATTCCATCCAATTTTCAAAAAGTTTGATGCGCTATAAAAGCATTTTCAATTCTGAAAAGGCGGATCATTTGCCTCACCACACTAGATTTGACTGTGAATTTTGTACAACGGTGGAGTTGGTAAATATCAACCGCCCATTGTATCCCCACACAGCAGAGGAGGAGGCTGCGCTCAACACCTGGTTGGATGATATGATGAAAAAAGTGTGGTTTTTCAAGGAGACCTTGCCAGTAGCATCTCCCATCATCTTCGCCAAAAAAGCTGATGGTTCTCTCCACCCCTGTGTGGACTATGGACATTTGCATAAAATCACAGTTTCCAATCCCTACCCCCTGCCTTTAGAACAGCTGATAAGCCAAGCAATTGCCAAATTTCAGGTGTTTTCTAAGCTGGATCTCATCAATGCATTCAACCAGATTCGGGTAATGAAAGGGCAATAATGGTTAACAGCAATCTGGATGAAGCGGGGCATTTTCCAATTCTGCGTAATGTCCTTTGGGCTGAAGAACGCTCCTGTTACGTTTCAACGCATGATCAAAAATGAACTGGGTGACCTCCAGTTTACCTGCGCAGTAGCATATATTGACAACATTCTGGTTCACTCCCCAACTCCTGAGCAACATGCTACTGACTTGGAAGCAGTTGTGGCTACCTTGCATAAGGCAGGTTTGTTCGTCAAGCCTTCCAAGTGCGAATTCTATAAAGAGGAGGTTACCTTTATCAGGAACCTCGTCCTTAAAGATGGTTACGCAATCCCTCCCAATAAGTTGGATGCTATCCGGGAATGGCTGACCCTGACTACCCAGAAACAACATCGGAGTTTCTTGGGAACCATTATTTTCTTAAATTAAGTTCTCCCCAGCACTTTCCCAGCTTGCTGCCCCGCTCCACCCCTTATAAAGGGAAAAATGTACCATTTCACTGGACGCCCAAATGCCAGCAGGCGTTTGAATCAATTAAAGAGGTGTTTGTATCCCCTCTCATTTTGAAACAGGCCAATCCCACTAAGCCATATATTGTTGCATGTGACGCTTTGTTGATAGCCATGGGGGCAGTGTTGCTCCAGGAGCACGATGACTTGGAACACCCAGTCGCCTACTTTTCCTGAAAGTTCACCTCTACAGAGAAGTCTTGGGCTATATATGACAAGGAGTTGGCAGCCGTTTCATGGGCCTTAACTCATTGGAGGTACCTGTTACAGGGTGCTTAACATGAACTAACAGTCCGCACGGATCACCAGGCCCTTTTGTACTTTCATAAACCCCAAAATTCGGCACATCAGCTAGCCCAAACCTATCGGGACCTGTGCAGTTTTAACTTCAAATACAAATTTGTAAAAGGTGCGCTCAATGTACTTCCCAATTCTCTCAGCCGCAGCCCCGCCCACTGTTCTACGGATTCAGAGGAAGTGGATCTCGTTACTGTGATTCCTACGACCCAAATCCTGTCAATTGTCACCCCTGTTGTTTCTTCTGTCGCTCTGGCCCCTAACGCTCCATTAGTTGCTCAGGTCTTAGCTAGTCAAATGGCCTGCCCTGAGGGCGTGGAGCTGGTCGAGAAGTTAGATCATCAGAAGCATAAACACTCTCTATATTCACTGAAGTAGGGCCTTATTTATTTTTGGTCTTGCGTTTGGGTTCCCCCTCCTTCCAGACTGAGGTATTCCGCGCACATCATGATCCCCCCATGGTTGGTCATCCTGGTACTAAGAAATGCATCAATTTGATCAAACAGACCTATAAATGGGTGGGTTTGACAAAAGAAATTTTGGCCTGGATCACTGACTGTGTTACTTGTGCTTGGGCTAAGTCAGACCGCTCCGGTAGAAATGGTCTTTTACACCCCTTACATCAGGAGGGTTCATGGACGTTGGTGTCCATGGATTTTATCGTCAAACTCCCTGCTCTAATGAGTTCACAGCGGTTTGTCATGGAAACAGCAGAAGAAGTTTAGACCAGCCTGCCAGTCAGGATGCATAAGCACCCAAAAAGCAAGCCAGAATGCCAGAGGCATTGCTAACCAAATGACTTGATATGGAGCCAGGCATTGGGAAATGATGAATTGTTGGTGTAACACAACAGTGAGTATGAACCCGACGATGAACCACAATGAGCCCACTCCTGACCCAGGGGGCCTTGCTGAAGGGGGTGGGATCACAGAGATAGTTTCAATAAGTTCTTCAGCATATGAGGTCATTTCAACCGGGGAGGCAAGGAGGAGGTTTCTCTCTTGCAATTGGTGGATATAAGGCCACAAGGTTCCTGTGTACTGTTGCCAGAATTTCATGATAATGGGGTTGTATAGCCATAAGTATCAGGCTTGCTGAATCCAATCAACGACGAAGGGGACCATAGTGGTCATAAGTACAGTTAGAGCCCATCTGGTATATGGACTGACAGGCCACCAGGGAAACGCCATCAGGGATGTGGTCAGAAGGAGCAATACAATATAAAAATTGTTTGGTTTTTAGGAAAAATTTCTGAAGGAAAAGGAATAAAGTTGAAAAACAATTTTCTCAGTGCTATGCAACTGATTAAATAGTGGTCAATTGGGGTAGTGACAAGCTGGGATTGGGACCCTCAATTTCAACCTAACTGGCAAATTATCCGGTAATGGGTGGGTTTATTCCCTGGGAACCAACATCAAAAAATTTGGCGGTGAGCTAAGTTGCTGTCAGTTCAACCTCGAATGTCCAAACTGAGGTTTGGCTACATTTCTGATGGTTGGCGTGATTGTATTTAGCCCAACACATGATGGGAATCCCCCAAGGCCACCCCACATAGGGGCAGGTTCACTTGGTTGGCAACAGGTTTGAGATGCCCAACCTGCCCACGCTCAGTCGCTGGGACGTTTGTTCAGTCAGTGGCATCACATCAGCCGCAACACCCAAATTGTCAACAGGGGACTTTGAACCCTCGTTGATGGCGTCCAATGCTATAGCCTGGCCATCGAGGATGATCCCCAATGACTTTGGTAGGAAGGGAATTTGTTCAATTGACATTTTAATCGAATTAGAACCATCAGCTGTTCCATCTGATACCTCAGACTTTATGCCTTTCTGGCCATTTGAGATCTGAGCATTGGCAAGATTGCCACTCAAATTAGATCCAACTGATTTCAATTTGACAATCTCAGCACAGATTTTGCTAATTCTCTGTAACAGTTCTGCTGAGGTGAGTGTGGGTGCTGGGGGTAGGATCCAAAGTGGAAGAGCTGTTACCCACCGCATGTCTACTATGTGAGTGAGATCGTCCTGAGTAATGAGAGGTACCGCCATCCTCTTTGGTGTCTTCTTACTCAGGAATGGGAAAATGGCCCGATCAACAGCCAGGGGACATTCCCCAGGACTTACACGGTGATGGTGATGGTGGATCGTTTCACAAAATTTTCCCTCTTTATTCCTTGTCATTCCATGATTACATCGGAGGAGACTGCCCACCTTTTTGTGCGTCACATGTTCTAGATGTTTAGTCTCCCACAGGAGATTATTAGTGACCATGGTTCACAGTTCAAGGCGCGGTTTTGGAGTGAACTCCTATCTATCCTAAAAATATCCCCCTGCCATTCTACAGCGTACCATTCCCAGTCTGATAGACAGACTGAGCAATTCAACCAAGTCCTTGAACAGTACCTGAGTTGCTATGCTGCGGCTGCACAGGACACCAGGGACAATGACCTTCCCCTCGCTCAATTCGCCTATAACAATGGAACGCACACGTCTATGGGATTTTCGCCCTATGAAGTGACATTGGGTTACAATCCTATGTTTTTGGTTAGACCTTGCTTGTGGTTTGAGGTCCAAGCTGCCTCAGATCATGCTGAACATATTAGTTCAACTCAATCATTGGTGCGGGAACACCTCACCAAAGCTATTGATGACTACAAAAGGTTCGCGGATCATAAGCGGCTCCTGGGTCACAATATTACAGTGGGTTCCTATGTTATGCTCAATATTCGCCATTTACATATTCAAGCGCCTTCTAATAAATTCACAAGTAAGCTTTCTGGCCCCCATTTGGTGGAAGAGGTCTTGGGTAATGGTGCATTCCAGTTGAAGCTTCCAGCTCACTGGAAACAGCATCCCATCTTCCACGTTTCCCAGCTGTCACCTTTCATGGGTACAGTCCCCGCAGAACCTGACCAATCATCATCAAGGATGTGGAAGAGGCTGAGGTGGAGAACATCCTGGCATCCCACAAGTCCCACCAGTCTGTTCAATATTTCATGGCTTGGAAAGATTACCCAGCTTATGAGATCAGTTGGGTCAAGGCACGTGATTGTGCAATATGTATAAATTTGGTCAAACCATTTCACAAAACCCACCCCAATGCTCCTCGCCCTTCCCAAAAACCTGCAGAGGTAATGGCGATCAAGTTACCCAAGGCTCATAAGAATGTGGCTCTCATACAGTTTCCCAGTGGTGGGGTCCTTCCCTTGGAAAAAGGAAAGGGTAATGTAAGTTCTGGGGAATGTCCTCAGGGCGTTGATTGGGCCATTTTCCCATTTCTGAGCAAGAAGGCACTGAAGAGGATGGCTGTACCTCTCATTACTCAGGGCGATCTCACTCACATAGTAGACATGCGGTGGGTAACAGCTCTTCCACTTTGGATCCTACCCCCAGCACCCACACTCACCTCAGCAGAACTGTTACAGAGAATTAGCAAAATCTGTGCTGAGATTGTCAAATTGAAATCAGTTGGATCTAATTTGAGTGGCAATCTTGCCAATGCTCAGATCTCAAATGGCCAGAAAGGCATAAAGTCTGAGGTATCAGATGGAACAGCTGATGGTTCTAATTCGATTAAAATGTCAATTGAACAAATTCCCTTCCTAACAAAGTCATTGGGGATCATCCTCGACGGCCAGTCTATAGCATTGGACGCCATCAACGAGGGTTCAAAGCTCCTCACTGGCAAATTGGGTGTTGCGCCTGATGCAATTCCACTGACTGAATGAATGGCCTAGTGACTGAGCATGGGCAGGTTGGACATCCCAAACCCGTTCCTAACCAAATGGGCACACCCCTATGTGGAGTAGCCTTGGGGGATTCCTGCTGCTCATCAGGCTAAATGCCATCATGCCAACTGTCAGAAATGCAGTTGAGCCTCAGTTTGGATGTTCAAGGTTGAACCAACAGAAACTCAGCCTGCCGCTAAATTCTTCAATGTCAGTTCCCAGTTAAATTATCTGTTCCCCATTCCCAAACAATTCGCCAGTTAAGTCAAATTTGCGGGACCCAATCCCGGCTTGTTTCCCCTCTAAATTGACTACTATTTAATCAGTCGCATTGCACTGAGAAAATTGTTGGTCTATTTTTCTTCTTTGATTTTCCATTAAAAAAACCTTCCCCAAAATTTAGTTTTATATTGAGAATTAAGCTGCCTTTTCTGCCAGTGCTCTCATACTGCTCAGGGTTAATGGCTATGTTTGTCTGGTATTTTATTTTGTGCCTGTATGAAATTCTGGCTCACCAGCAGATATTGGTGAAACTTCCTTCCAGTTTCATATTTGTCATATCAGCAGCAGTGCCTTGGGCATTCTGGTTTGCCGTTTGGGTGCTCTGGCACCTTGGCTGGCAGGCCAGTCTAATTCTTACTTGCTGTTTGCCTGACAGACTGCCTCCAATTGTTGAAAGATCCACCACCCCAAACGACTCTCAGGATGTCACCTGGTCAGCGCTCTTGGCCCTCAGACAAGGAAAATGGCCATTAAGGAGTACTCTCAGCTGTTCCAGCCCCTAGCCAAAGCCACAAAAGTGTCTCCTTCCCAGCTCACATGGATGTTTAGACAGAACCTTCTCCTGTACATCCTCACAGCTATGGCCGCTACCCACCTGGGGGTAACCTTGGAGGAAGAGGTCACAGTTGCCTCTCAGATAGAGAACCAGTTAGCCTTGGCCCACGCCAGGACCCCTGTGCCTGGGAACCATGGTAGATTCCATAGATGACACGCAGAGTCAGAGCCCATCTCAAACCATGTGGGGCAACAAGAACAGGGGGGCTCCGGTGAAACTGCCTCATGTTCTGCAGCTCCAGCACCCACTTCACCCAGTGGCTCAGATGGCCCCACCTAAAACCTTCTCCTGACCCCCACTCGCATTTCTTCGCTCAATAAAGGAACTGGTTACTCCTACCTAATTATTTCATTTACTTTAAAGCGAAAGAAGAAAGGGAAATGGGCCAAGTTAGAAAAACTGTGGGCGCTAGTGAACACTGGAGCTGAAGAAAACTACCTGGACTGGGAGTTAGCCAAAAAATTGGAAGTACAAATGCAAAAAAGGGTACCATGACACTTTTGGACACCTCTAAGTTGTCAGGATTCTGGGAAATTGAGCCCAGGATCAAGCTTCAACAGGGACTCCACCACTTCTGGTTAAACTTTTGCGCTATCTGGAACCTTCCTCACCCCATCGTTCTAGGCATGAGATGGTGGCACATGTACTCCCCACATTTTGATCTGGAGGAGGGCCAGGTGATGCTTTACCTCAAGGATCAAGAGCCTATAATGTTAGAATTCTTTACCTCAGGAAGGAGCAAGCCTGGTGTGAACTCGGTGCACCTAGGGATGGAGAGGGAAAA
The DNA here is from genome assembly GCA_022478985.1 of Massospora cicadina. Lineage (NCBI taxonomy): Eukaryota > Fungi > Entomophthoromycota > Entomophthoromycetes > Entomophthorales > Entomophthoraceae > Massospora > Massospora cicadina. The sequence goes on along the minus strand of JAKSZP010019391.1, from coordinate 6,768 downwards.
AATACCAGAGAAATTTAAAGACTATGAACGCCTGTTCCAGAGGAGCGTCGCTGCTACCTGAGCTCCACAGGGCTCCTTCACTTTCTCATTCAAATTCAAAGGGGATGCTGAGCTCCCAAAAGGAAGCCCAGTGTACCCCCTTGTCAGAACTGCGGATGACCACATAGTCCAGCCCTTCGACCAAGATATGAGATTTGATTATTAGGTTATAATTGTAGAGGGTCAGCAATAGTGGCCAATTGATGAGAATATTGTGGGGCAGAATCCCCAATGATATTAGAAGTTGCCGACTATGAATTATTAATGGGCGTTATCCCCAAAGTATTTGAGGCTGCTGACAGATGATAGTTTTGTTGGTCATCCCCGATGATATTTGAGGCCACTGATAGATGATATTTTCATTGTGCATCATCCCCTGATAAAATTAAGCAATAATTCAATATTGGGATAATCCTCAATAGTCAAATTATAGGGAATCGTTCAGAATGGAATGGATTGGAGTCATCAGAAAATACCAAACCGTTTGAACGCTGGAGTAAAAGTGGAATTATCATCGGCCAAAACAATAAGTTTTGTGTACCTAATACCAATTGTTTGGTATGCTGAACGCCCAAGGATTACGCTGCCTAGAAAACCCAAGGCAACGGTACCCACCAAGATTTGGTGCCTAACACTAAGGGTCAAAACCAGTATAGGAGCACAAATATTCTCATTGAACAGCTGAAAAGTTGTGTGCCAATTCTATCTATAGAAACCCCAAATAATACCCTAGTAAAATTAGATTCACACTGATATTAGCTTAAGTTGTTTAAACATTGGTTGTTCTGAACATTACTCTTAAGAGAAGAGTGCAAGGATCAGATATCCTTAGGATTAGCAATATCAAAATCTCCGCTTGGCTCTGTGAGAAGGGATAGGGAAAGTGTTCCCTACCAGTATCAACACATCTTCAAGAGGAAGAAGCACCAGTTTTGCGTTGGACTTTACTCTCAACGTGGTTTTTGAGCAACCAACTATAATAATATTCTTCATACTATTATTGCCCCAGTCTATCAATCTCATTCAAATAATCAACGCCAGGATCCACAAATCTGTGCATTTGAAATCCAGGGCTAAAAGCGAGTAACAAAGCCCAAGATTTTAACATTGGTGCTCCCTACAGGGGTAGTTGAGTTTTTGAAAGCCAATTTAAAATTACAATGTCTTTTAATGAAGAGCTTCAAAAGCTCTGGGTGGAACTACAGGCTATCAATGAGAATGTGCTCATCTCAGCATCTCAGGCTGATGTTAGTAGTTTAGAGGAACATATGATCAAGCTGGAGGAAACACTCAAACAACTAGGAATATTTAATAATGACTTATGCGGAAAAGTTGCCTCTTTAAAGCAGAAAGAGGGCGAACTCATCAAAGAAATTTTATTTCAGAAAACTAAATAGGAAGTGGGTTGAGAAAGCATCCTATGGTTTCATGAGGAGATGGCAAAAATGACCAAGCATATAGAGGAGTTGGAGAAACACCAATGTGATTGTAAACAATTTGAGGCGAATGATGCCAAAGCAAAGGCATGTGAAACGCCAAGCTATAAGACCTCTCCGCCCCAAAACTGCCTAAACCATTCACTGGTGTGTAGGAAATAATTCCCAAAGTCACTCCTATGGCTTCTCGAGTAGCTGGGTCAGGATCTTCTATTAGCGGAACAAATGAGGAATTTTTAAATATGCCAAAATTGCCCTTTTTCACCTGGATAACGCCCTGGCGTTCTTCCGCTTGAATGAGATGACTATGTTTGGCTATGCAGACTGACAAAAAGCAGTGACCATAATGAACTGCCTTAGCACAGACTGCCAAAATCTGGTGCTACCTCGCCTCAATGGAGATAATTGGTCATACGCAGAAGCAAAAGCAGCCATTATGTTGGAGTTTGGAAGCCCTACTCAGATGGCAAATCATAAACAAGAGTTTATGGGTATCCAATTCCACAAAGATGAGACCCTGGCTAGTTTCGCAACTGATTTTATCAAGAAGCCCAGATCTTGGCAGGGGGCAAAAGTGCTAAATAATTTTGATGCACACATAGCCATGCAGGCAACACTTTGTCCCTACCAAAAATTGCATCGGATTATGGCATCAGTACTAATAACTAAAATAACAACCTCACAGATGGTGGACCATATGAAGATTTTGGGAGCAACTTTTGATGCACCCAATCAATATTATAACGAAATTCCAACTGAGGACGATCACACTTTTTGGAATTAGAAGATGATATTTTAGAAAACGTTGAAAAAGTCGTTATTCAGCAGAATCAAGTTATGAAAGGGAAAAACCCTGATGGATCCAAGTGGAAGGATAAATCAACTAGCCACTATTGGAAAAATGAAGTGACAGGACAATTTGCTGCCCAAAATTAGCAGAAGAAATCACAACAATTGGTAAATGTTGTGATTCCTCAAGAGGAGGATAAAATTGCCCAAAATTTTGGAAAAAGCCTTGCAGTCTAGATGTGGAACTATCTATCACTGCAAGATAACCTGTTCCACCAGATATCTATATTGAATAAAGCCATTGGCAGGACCAGCTCAGGTTACAACTGGGTCTGCCATGAGAAGCCCTGAGGCGTTAGATGAGATCAGAATATGAGGCAATTAATCCAGAGAATATTGGATGAAGTCAGTTGAACTTAAATTCTTCATTTAATGAGCAAAACGTGAGAAATACCAAAAATAGTATCTGATCCAGATGACTTTAGCAAAGAAAAACATTACCAAATTAATCTGTGCAAATAGTGGATCATTTCAATTCTATCTCCAGATTTAATCAAACATTTGAATTGGCAATTAAAGCCAAGAAATAGTATCTGATCTAGAAAAATTGTGATAGAGAAAAACGTATCCATTGACAAGAAATAGGATCAGATACTGACGAATTTTAATATGAGAAAACGCCATTTGAACTGTTATATGGGCAGAAAGCCGCGTTACCGCCAATATTATATTCAGCAGTTGAGCCAACTTTGGGGATGAGTGCCAAACATTACCTATCCCGACTGGCCAATATCCTGATTGAATTATAATTTTCAGGCATTCAAAACAACAATGAAAATTTGAAAAAAAAGAAAGAAAAATGAGTTGGACGCCTATGGATGGGGCCATTCAAAATTATCAAATCAGCAAATGATGCCTATATGATTGAATATTGAAGATGGTCAAATAGGCAATAGGTCCACAAAAAATACTTAAAGTATTGAGCCTAAGAAAAAAATATATAAATAAAAAAAGGGAAAAGATAAAAATAATAAAAAGATGCATAAAAAATAAAAACGTGAAAAATATTAAAAACCAATTTTAATTTGAGCAGTGATGCATCTAACAAAATATCCATCTTCTGAGCATGGAGGAAGGGATAAATTAATGGGCATGAGTCCTGAGCGTTGGCAGGATCAAAAAGGGCTGAAACTAGGTCCTCCAGAATAGTCCCTATCAACAAGATGTTGAGACCCATCCTGGGGTTAGTACAGGTGGTAAGAGTGCCAACAACCTGTCCTAGGGTTTGTACAGGTGGAAAGAGTGCCAGCAACCCATCCTGGGGTTTGTACAGGTGGACCAGTTGATCTCTCACAACCAATGCGAAGATGGGACTGGCGCGGCATAATGTTGTGGGAACTGCGCTTGAGAAGAAGTGGCGATGGGTAGAAAGCAAGGATACAAAGTCATCAAACTGAGCAGAGCATATGGGTGTTGAGTGCAGACAGAGCTGCACTACGCTGAGGATATAGAAATATGACAAACCAAATATGAGCTCCAGCTGAGATGGCTTCTATTCCCAAGGGTTCTATCTTCCATTGGATATCTGGTCAAGAAGGGGAATGTGCCAGAATTGAAGATGATTACATAGTCTAACCCTTTGACCAAATATGAGAATTGATGATTAGGTTATAATTGTAGAGGGTCAGCAATTTTGGCTAACTGATGAGAATATCATTGGGTGGAATCCCCAATGATATTAGAAGTCGCCAACTATGAATTATTGCCAGGCATCATCCTCAATGATATTTGAGGCTGCCAACAGATGATAGTATTGTCGGGAATCATCCCCAATGATATTTGAGGCTGCTGATAGATGATAAATTCGTCATGCATCATTTCCGGATGAAATTAAGCAATAATTCAATATTGGGATAATCCCCAATAGTTGAATTATAGGGAATTGTTCAGAGCGGAATGGATTGAAGTCATCAGAAAATACCAAAACGTTTGAACGCTGGAGGAAAAGTGGAATTATCATCAGCCAAAACAATCAGTTTTGTGTACCTAATACCAATTGTTTGGTATGCCGAACGCCCAAGGATTACGCTGCCTAGAAAACCCAAGGCAACGGTACCCACCAAGATTTGGTGCCTAACACTAAGGGTCAAAACCAGTATAGGAGCACACGTATTCTCATTGAACAGCTGAAAAGTTGTGTGCCAATTCTATCTATAGAAACCCCAAATAATTCCCTATTAAAATTAGATTCACACTGATATTAGCTTAAGTTGTTTAAACATTGGTTGTTCTGAACATTACTCTTAAGAGAAGAGTGCAAGGATCAGATATCCTTAGGATTAGCAATATCAAAATTTCTGCTTGGCTCTGTGAGAAGAGAATAGGGAAAGTGTTCCCTACCAGTATCAACACATCTTCAAGAGGAAGAAGCACCAGTTTTACGTTGGACTTTACTCTCAACGTGGCTTTTGAGCAACCAACTATAATAATAGTATTCATGCTATTATTGCCCCAGTCTATCAATCTCATTCAAATAATCAATGCCAGAATCCACGAATCTGTGCAGTTGAAATCCAGGGCTAAAAGTGAGCAACAAAGCCCAATATTTTAACACCCCTGAACCCCAGAGCGAGGGAAGCCCTAGACCAGTACATGAAGGATATGTTGGAGCAAGGGATGATTGTGCCTTCGAAATCTCCAGTGGTGTCTCCCATCCTCCTGGTCCCCAAAGCCAACGGCGAGCTCTGCCCCTGTGTTGACTACTGCTGTTTGAACGCCATAACTAAAACGGACCCCTATCCCATTCCATTAATGGTGAGCATCTCCAAGATGATCGCTGGAAGTCAGGTGTTCTCAAAGTTGGACCTGGTCGACGCCTTCAACCAATTGCTAGTTGTACCCAAGCACCAACAGTACACGGCTTTCAAGTGCCACCTAGGGGTATATGAGTATGAGGTCATGCTGTTCAGAGTTAAGAACGCTTCAGCCATTTTCCAAAGGACCATTGACCATGCCCTGGGTGACTTTATTAAGAACTGCTGTGTCACATATATGGAGACATCCTGGTGCTCTTTAAGTCTCACAAGATGCACATGGAGGATGTCAAGAAGGTCCTCAGGTCATTTGCTAGGCTAACCTGTGACTGAAGCCCTCCAAATGCGAATTCTACAAGGGCTCAGTATCTTTTCTAGGCAACGTTGTTATTGAGAAGGGAACAGCAATCTGCCCAGACAAGCTGACAGTAGTGAAGGAGTGGGCTGCGCCAACGGATAAAACAGGTGTGCGCAGTTTCTTAGGGGTGGTGAACTTTCTGACGAGATTCACCAAGGACCTCTCAGAAACAGCCACCCCTCTTACCCGGTTGACTGGGTAAGTCCCTTTTCAATGGGGAGAGGAGGAAGAGATGGCGTTCCAGGCCATCAAGATGGCCCTTATCACAGCGTCAGTCCTAACGCACCCAGACGCCAATTGTCCATTCATTGTGGAGACAGATGCATCAAATTTTGCCATTGGGGATGTTCTCTTGCAGACAGGGGAGGATGGTTTGGAGCACCTGGTATGCTACTTCAGCAGGAAGATGCTACCGGCGGAAACAAACTACCCCATCTATGACAAGAAACTCCTTACAATCATCACAGCACTAGATGAGTGGCAGCACATCTGTTTTACGCGCGCCACTCATTCACAATCTGGACTTACCACAGGGCCTTGGAGTTCCATAAGAGCCCTCGTAAGATGAACCAGAGACAAGCCCACTGGCACCTAGAGCTGTCTCAATATGACTTCAAAATAGAATATAAGCCCGGAGAGAGCAACCTACTCCCAGATCTACTTAACCAGGACCTGAAAATGACCTTCACAAAGGCGGAGCTGGATGAGTTCAACACGGCCACAATGCTCCCTTCCCAGGTGTTTGCATCAATATAGGAAGAACGCGCTGACTTAACAGAGAGAATCTGGATACCCAACAATGCACCAAATTTGGGTACAAGGTCAGGAGAGAGATAGAGGGAGGGGACCTCAGCGAAGGCTACAATAATTACAGAAAGGAGGAGGGCCTCATCTTGCACCATGATCGCCTATGGGTCCTGACGCTCAAGATCCAAACCAAAGTAATGGTGTAACGCACTGGCTCCTTCCAATGAGCCACAAATGAGTTGGGCAACAGAATCCATGTTACAGACCATAGGGCTGACAGGGCTCCTGATACTACTCTCCTTGTGCGCGCGCTACAAGATTGGACAAGCACCCCCTGGAAGACAGTTGCAAATATACTTAACCCCAGCAACATGCCTTGACTCCAAGACAAGGTATAAAGGGAGGCAATAGATCTCCCAAGCTCACTCTCAAAGTCCAATTCTTGTTGATTTAAGCCAAACATGGCTGCAGTTAGGCAATATCTTTTTAAATAAACTCAAAGTATAAATATATGAATTTTAAGCTCTTTTATTTAATATTGGGCCAGGTTGATAGAAAACAGAACTGAGAAGCCTCCAGCTCCCAG
>JAKSZP010019390.1:0-15624 GCA_022478985.1 Massospora cicadina | reverse complement strand
AACGTTGCTCCCAGAATCTTCAGGTTATCTACCATTTGTGAGGTAGTTATCTCAGTCATGAATACAGTAGACATCATTTGATGCAAATTGTGATAGGGTTAAAGGGCCACTTGCAAAGTGATTCTTGCATCAAAGTTGTCTAACACCTTCGCTCCAGCCAGGATCTGCAACTCCTGGTAAAATTGATCCGCTAAGCTTGCAAGAGACTCATCTTTACAGAATTGATTTCCCATGAATTCTTGCTTGCATTTTGACATACGGGTTGGACTACCAAACTCCTTCATATGGCTGCTTTAGCCTCGGCATAGGACCAGCTGTCCCCCTCCAAGTGGGATAACACTAGGTTATGGCAGTCTGTGTCCAAACAGTTCATGACCATCAACGCCTTCTGATGATCCCCATATCCATTCATGGTCATGTCAAATAGTTGGAAAAACGCTGGGGCGTTATCCCAATAGAATGTGGGAAATTTAGGTGTTGCTCTGAATTCCTCCAAGTCATTTTGGACCGATTCTCTTGGTTTGGCTACTTGGCTCACTTGTGGAGTGACTTTGGGCATCATCTCCAAAAAGCATTAAATGCTAGTGGCATATTTCTTGGGTATTTGTCTTCCCAAGTATTGTTTGAGGACTTCCCTCTTCAGCATCACTAGCCATATCAGGCTCATATACACATCTATGGGCTTTCAAATTCTCAACTGCTTTCATCAATTTCTTAATGTCTGCACCAAACTTTCTCAAATGAACGTGATCCACTTCATGTTCCATTTTCGGAAATAAGACTTCTCAAATGAGGTCTCCTTCTTTCCTCTTTAACAAGTTTACTTTGCCGAGTAACTCATTCCTGAAGTTGGCTACATTTTCAACTTCTTTCTCCACCTTGGTTACTCACTCTTCCAAGGCCACAAACTCCCAGTAGTCTGCAGAGTTTAAGGCATTCTGATTTACTGTGGCAATCTCAGTCCACAACTTGCACATCTCTTCTTTGTATGACATAATTGATAGATTCTTCTACTCAACTACCCCTGTAGTGAGCACCAACTTGTAAAAATTTACTAGTTTGGGTTATTATTGGTTTACAACCCTAGAAATCTTTTTACTGCACAGGTTCAGTTTCCTTATGCACCTCGCGTTGTAAAGAATATATTATCTGATAATAGTATGGAGACTATTATCCATAGTTGAGTTAGAACTATTATTTGGCACAATGCTTCAGCCAGTACTTCCAATTAAATAATTCAAGTCATATTTGTAGGGATTTGTTCCCTGTATTACTGTCCACCCAATCTTCATAAAGATCTCCTGATGACAGTCTCTTTTGGCCTAACACACTGTTGGCAGCTATCCCTAAGTTTTTGTTCCCTTTGTCTCTAGATCCCCGCTCAGATCTCTACTCTTCTCTCTGAGAGTCTTCCAATTATTGCCTTCTGCAATAATATCCTTGAGATGGAACTTCACACTGGATGCTGATAGTCTAACCATAACTGAATCTATAATAAAACTAATAATGTTTTAATGTCTATTAAAAATGCGTATTAATGTGGGTTTTCTATCTATCTTTTATCATAGTGAATCCTAGGAAATTTATAGGAGATTCAGCAGTCTAACCCTCAGTTGACACCTCTTCAATGAAACGGCAGCCGTTGCTGTTGAATCAACCTTTCTCATCTTGACAGCGATGGTCTTCCCCATCCTGGCTAGGATTCCATCATTGGACATCCTCAAGACCTCAAATGGAAAGAGTTGGAAAACGTGTCCCTAACATCTTCCTCTTGATCCAAGCAAACCAGCCATAATTGGCTAGCAACCTGCTTAGGTAATGGGACTTATTACCCAGTATGGCAGGTCACTTAACCAACTGATTGATTTTCTAGTTGCAGGTGGCATCACTCACCTCACAACTCACTACTCATTCCTAATCAGTTGGTGATGAAAACTGACCAATCCTAATTGGTACACCTGATAGTTAATCACTATCAGATGCCCCATTTCGTTGGCCGCTCCACCTGATGAGATATTAGGTATTCATCCGGATTGATCCCCAATGGATACAACCAGCAAATATCCTAAAATCCCCCAAACATAGTTCCTCCAAAATTCAGGCCAACTGATTTCCAATTCACTTTACTTTAGGGAATTTTCCCCTAGCGACACCAGGTAATCTAGCAGGCTGGTCTTATGGGCAAAAATCCCAACTTAGGGCAATTGCTCCTATTTTTCATATATTCTCAGTCTGTTTGGAGAACTGACAATCCCCATATTGTCTGTCTGTTGCTCAGTGGATTTGACCTGTGTGACCTTTATGGAAGATCCTAACAGTACCGCCCAAAATTATAACAATGTACAAACTGAGCGGACTAATTAATCACTTGAGCAGTACCTCTAGTGCTATGCCTCCGGCACTCAGGACAATGATCAGGTTACCTGTCCCTAGCAAGATTGCATGCAACAATTCGCTGCACGCCTCTACAAGAATGTCACCAATGTATGCCAACTTGGACTAAACCATGCTTTTACATTTGGCCTAAATATACACTAACATTCCTGTGGCAGATGACTTTTCAATACATACAGAAAATGCACCAGATGGTGCAGAGGAAATTAATAAAAGCCTTCCAGGATGCCAAGTGGTTTTCCAACCAAAAATGGAGAGCTATGCTCAAATATCAGTTGGGTTACCTGGTGATAAACATGTAAAATTTAATCTTAGGTGCTCTTCCAAAATCTGGCCTGCAAGAGGGCAGGACCATTCCCAACAGCAAAGTTTTTATTAATAGCTCCTTCTATGTGGACTTTCCCTCACTGAAAATTCACTGATCTTAACAATCATTAGCGCTTTCACCATTCAAAGGCAAAAAATGTCAGAGATTGAACCACTTTGATAGAGGGAGTGCTGGAATTTGAGGTTGAGGAAATTTTGGGTATAAGAAAAAACAAATGGGGGATCCAATAACTGGGTGGTGTGGAAGGGATACCCTGCCTATAATCACAGTTTGATTCCAGCCTGCAATTGTACCAATTATTACAATCTAATCACTGGCTTTCATGCATAAAACTCTGATGCCCTGGCACACACTGCTACAAAACCCCAGACCATCGCAGCTATTAGGCTGCACATACCATACAAAATCTATACTCTTGTACAGGCTCCAGAGGGAGGAGTAACCCAGTTTTTTTAGAAAAGGGTAATTTAAGGATTTCTGCCACACCCATAAAAATAAAGTGGTCAATTCTAACTTTTGATCAAAGAAGGGGGAATGATCCCAAGCTCTTCCATTAAAAAGATAGCCTATCTAGGGCACACCCTTGATGAGCATTGGGTTTTCACCAAGGCCCTTTATCTTGATTTTAAAATAATTTAAAGAGTGGAAGGGAATTATTTTGTCATGAAGTATGATTTAGCTTTAGTTTACATCACAAAATTGGAAAAATCTGTGACACATCTGAGCACAATTGGGATGATCAAGGCTGAAGTCTTGTAAGGAGTGCCAACACAGAAACTGATCTGTCAAAACTCTATGAGGATAAGGGAATTTTTTTAGGGAAATTGCAAGATGCGCAAGCATGCTGGAACCCTGATGGAAGTGAAAAATTTGGCAGCAAGGAATGCAAAATGAGCCACTAACGATTTGCAAGCTGAGTCATGGCACAACTGTCCCAAAAAATTTTAGAGAAGTCATGCATCCTGTTTTAAGAAATATCCCACAGCCCCCAACCCTCAATTCCTCCAACTATAAAACCCAGTGACCTGCTGATAGTAGAGTGCTACATTAGTTCATCATATCCCTAATAAACCTTTAAATTTGCCAAAATCACTTTATGATTTATATAAATTTTCAACCTTTCTGGCTGTCCTAAAGTAGCTATACTAACCAATGGAGGGCTTGCACTCATTTTTATCAGTAATGATTGTGGCCATCACATTGGTTTTTTCTGTTATTGCCTCTCTCAGTGTAGAAACCTTCAGGCTTATCCCCTACAAGTTTTGTACAATGCCCCATCTCAGGGTAATGGATATTCAGAGAATTTAAGTGAGTGGAGAAATATCTCAATATAATCTGCCACAATCATGAAGAAAGCTGAAATGCAGATTCAGCGGATGCTACTCAGGGTGAAACTGTTGGGATCAGACCTGACGAAATGATTGTCACCCCCTGGTACCAATTGTATTTCCAAATGAGTCAGGAGTATGGCCCAAGTATAAACCAAGGATAGTGGATTGATCCATCAATCAATCCAAATTACTGCAATTTTGGAGAAATGGAATACCATTTTGGCAAATGCTATATGAGGTGAAACTGTTGGGATCAAACCCAAAAAAACGATTGTCACCTCACATTATCAAGCATATCTTCAGATGAGTCAGGAGCATGACCCAAATGCAAATTGCATATGGATGGAACAGTCCTATCTCACTGATATGGGAAGTTCAACCTCAAAGCACAAATCCTGGTTGAGATTACTATCAGCGCCCAGCTTAGTGGTTGGGGTGGGAATGATGTTCAGAGACATTATTTTCTACATATATCCCCACATGGTTCTTATTTACATAGTATCAGAAAGGTGATGCCTTGTGGACTTTGTATCCTATTGTGGGTATTGGAGTACCCCAATGGAAGCCAAGCCTTTCATTGGAACATTGGGTGTCTGACAGTTTAGTTTTTCTTGTTAAAAATTAAGGAAGATTACAGGGTTTATTGGTGCACAGACTAGAATATATAATATTGATGGTTGAAAAGTAGATGATCTATTTTATAATTTATCTAAACAGCTGAATTAGTCTCTTTTGTTAGTTTAAAAACTTTGGATCAAAGCATAAACGCTATCTATAATGCCCCACATTGATATCTACCAGGGTTACGTTTAGACTTGGCATTATGGCCGCTCATAATTTGCTACAACTTGTAATTAAGTAGATAGCTAGTCCTTTTAGTAGAAGGAGGCAAGCTATGCCTTTGACTATAATAATCTTTACATCAAAATTAGGCATGTTAGTTTTAAAATAGCTAAGCATATGCACTGAATTGAAAGTTTTAAGCCTTAGGTCTGGCTAAATTTATATTGAAGCATTACTAAAGCTTTATTATAAAGTTTATATAGTAAGTGAAATGTAAATAATATCAAGTTCAATAACTTGAGCTTTTAGGATCTAGAAGGTTAACTAGTGTAAATAGGGTAATTTTGATATAAGTATAGTATACAAATCTAATAAGTTAATACTATGTTGAGAAAATCTAGTTTATACTATCAATACTGGTTGTCTTTTTTAGCACTAGGTGGTCCCAAATACTGGTTTTCATATATAGATATATTAAGTAGTAAGTCACGTCTGTAACATTTCAGATAATTAGATAGATCAAACTGAAACTCAGAAGCTGTGTATATTATATAAAGTGATTTCTAAAGTTAGATTGTTTGGGTATATAGCAAGTGAGATTTAAACATGTGGTTCTTGCAAACAATCATACTTTAAAGGGTTATTTGGTTTTTTGTTACTATAAGTAGATTCAAACAAGGTCTCAGATGGCAAACCCCAGATGCTTTTAATCTCAGCCCTCACCTATAAAAGATTGGACAACATGTTTTATGGTCCCTAACTTAACCCTTTCAATGATTTGACGCATACATGCATTAAAAAATGGGGGTTTATGTAAATCTGGAAATGTATACTTGTGTAGAAAATGAGGGGTATGTAAATCTAAAAATGCATAAATGTATCTAAGAAATAAGGGTTATATTTTTATTTAAAACTTACTGAATCTTTATATTACAGACAAGGACCAAAATAATTATAAAAATATGTAACCATTGGCCAAGAAACCTTTGCAAAAATCAAGGGTAAAAATAAAGATTTCTTTAAAAAAATAGTGAAAGGGTGAACCACTATAAACCTATCCAAATGTGATCCTTCTGATAATTATCTACTTAATAAAACACATTCACTCACTCACTGACTGACTGACTAACTGACATCTGAAACCTTCGAGTCTGATAGGGTCAATCTATTTGGGTGAGTGGGTGAGAATTGGCGAATCTTATCGAATCTGAAATTATCGAGCCTGATGGGTTCAATCTATTTGGGCGAGTGGGTTAGAATTGACAAATATCATTGAATAATTCACCAAATGCTCACCTGAAGCTAATCGAGTCGGATAAGTTTAATCTATTTGGGTGAGTGGGTGAGAATTTGCAAATAAGATCGAATCTGAAACTGTCGAGTATGATAGGTTAATTAATTTGGGTGAGTGGGTGAGAATTGGCAAAAATTATCTAATAATTCATCAAATTGCTCACCTGAAACTCAACAAAAATCAGTATTAGAGTTTAAGTAGATTAAGTAGTTAGGATAATCAACTCACCAGCCACGAGAGCAACAGCAAAGCTGTTAGTCTGAGTGGCTCGAGTAGTGCTGACACAGCCTATAGGCTACAATGTGAGCTTATCATCTGATAGACTTTAAATACTGTAGTGAAGCACGGGTATCTGGATGTTAGGTTTATATAATTTTAAAAACCTGCCTAATTTGGTTCACTTAATTAATAAAATACTTTTGGCAAGTTAAGTTGAAGTTGATTAAGTAGTTTGGAAGATATGTCACATGCTCAATGATTTTAAGTATAAAGAGATGTTTCGGGTAGCAGTTTGGTGTTTAATTGATTCGATAGGTTTTTTTTGGCTGAGTTGTTGATGGCTTTTGGTCGAATCGATAGGACACAGTTTAGCTTTGAGGGGTGATTAGTTATTGGTTGTTTTGATAAGTTCAGTTAGGTTTACCTGAGTGGTTGGTGGATTTTGGTTGATTCGATTGAGCAATTAGATTTGGCTGAGTGGTTTTGTTTATCTATAATATAAAATCTAAATTAATAGATTGAAAATCTTTAATTTTATCGACACCGTAGCGAAGCACGGGTAAACGGCTAGTAATAACTAAGTTTAAAGTGATGATACACGTATGAACCCTCTACTACTGCCTCCCGAGTTCGATCCCGGTAATGGACTTTGGGTAGGGGACGATTTTGACTGTTGGTTTTGCGCACCAATGCCCCGAACCGAGATAGCGAATAGCAAAGGCGGTCCATGGAGTTCCTGGCCTATCATATGCCGCGCATGGAGGTTCTCCGGGGTTTATCCTCCTTTCCCATTTTCTTCACTTCCCTAATCGGTGCGGTATAGTCCCCAGGTTGGCCCACTTCGAATAAACTTTAAATTTAGTGATGATATACCTTAAATGGTTATCTTTGGGTTGATGCTCAAATAATCAAGCCAGCCTACCAGATATCTATATATATTTAAAGTTTGCACCTAACTTGATATAATTTAGATATTAAGCTAGTACTAATTTTATCTATAAGAATTAGTGGGGTTAGTATAATTGGTAAATGATTTCTATCAACTTTTTGTAGGTTATATCGGTAGAAACGGACACTATAAAACCAAAAAGTTACTTTTTAAAATAAAATAGCATTTAAACTTGAGTACTGGGGTTTAATTAAAATCAAAATTACTCGGCCTAACTAGCCAACAGGTATACAATTACGATCCCCCATTACCAAGCCAAAGGTTTAAAATCCCCAACCTGGCAATAATAAGCGATACCCGGCCTTCTAAAAGCAGCTATGGTACCTCGCTTCATTATTATTAACTCAAGCCATCTATTCAAATCATAGACATCTAGAATTTATCTTACTGATCCAGTTTACCTTTTCAACTTTTGCAGAAAAAACGACCCCCCTTTTTTATACACTGCCTTAATCTTTGTGGGCTGGGGGTTAAATGGATCCTACCGGGTTAAAGGTAATTTCAGGCTTATCTTTACCTCTACCATTTATTAGCTTTGAGCTCCTCTTGAAACCTTTTTACCCTTTTTTAACTTTTAAAAATCTATTTGATTTAAAATCGACCTATATTGGCTAGCGCTTAGCTTCCAACTCGGCGGTGACTCTTCCGCTATAGTATTCCCCAAGCTTTTTAATACGCGTAGATGTATCCTTGTTTATTCATCTTTAAGTTATCCTCCATCCCATCTACTTACCCATCGACCTTTAGTTTGATTTGAATAAAAGGTGTTTGGTCGTCTATAGAGCTTTGAATGGTTTGCAGATGCTTTTCATATTTATATTGGCGGCTGAACGCCCCGGCCGATGCTTTAGCTAACCCTTCGCCTTTAGCAACCGGCCGTCTTATTTCAGGAGGAGATCGATCCGAACCAAGTTCGGAGGGGGAAGCTGCTGGGGAGGGGGGCGTTTGGGGCCGTGTACATGGTCAAATACAAGGGCATGACGTGCGCCATGAAGCAGCTCCCGGAGCTGCAAGCTTCCCAAAGCTGCAGGATGCAGAGGATCGTCGCGTCGCTGAAACTCGAAGCCAAGGCCCTCGCCGCGCTCGGCCACTCCCCGTACATCGTCCAGTTTGTGGGGACGTGCACGGACGGCCGCGGCCGCATGTGCATGCTGATGGAGTACATCAGCGGCAAGGACCTCGCCAAACTTATCGCGGAGGACCTCGGGCGGTACCGGTGGGACGCGCGGCAGCGGCTCACCATGGAGCTGGCGCTGGGGGTCGACTTTATCCACTCCAAGAACATCATCCACCGCGATATCAAGTCGGACAACGTTTTGGTGGAGATCGAGGGCGACGTCCTGAAGGCCAAGCTGGCGGATTTCGGGGTGTGCCGGATCGAGCAGGATCTGAAGGGGCTGGACACGGGAACCTTCCTGGGGGCCGGGTCGCCGCTCTGGATGGCCCCCGAGATCTTTCAGCGGTACGGGGTCGAACCTACCAAGAAGACGGACGTCTACGCTTTGGGGGTCGTCATGTGGGAGATCGCGGCCCTGGCACGCCCGTATCACGGCATCGTGGATCCAAGCTGCATTGGCCAAAACAAGCTGGAAGGGATTATTGACGACGTGCCCCCCACCACCCCACCCAATTACGAGAGCCTAATGCGACGGTGCCAGCATCCCGACCCCCAGTTGCGGCCGTATGCCGACGAGGTGGCTCTGCTTCTAAAACGCTCCCTAGGGATGTACGAGACCAACATCCATGCCATCGATGCCTGCGACATGAAGACCTTGTTTGGGACCCGCTTCTACGAGCCCACTAGCCTCAACACCACCACCGCCATGTTGGGGGCCATTGATGAGGAGGACTTTGTTCGTCTGCTCGACGCCCTCGAGACTGGCGCCAGTGAGGACGTCAAGGACCAACTATATGCCATCGTCAAGCTGGATCCCGATGACGGTCTGGCCGCCTTTTACGTCGGCGTCGGTAGCCTATATTTTGAAGGGGCTCGCCTGGGCCGCGATTATCGTCAGGCATTGAACTACTATGAGAAGGCAGCTGCCATGGGTAATGCGGATGGCATCGCACGCCTCGGTATCATGTATCGCTTCGGCTACGGCATGGGCGAGCCCGACTACAGCCGAGCTCTTCAGCTGTTTTCTCGGGCCGCCGAATTAGGCAACGCCGCTGCACTCTGTTCTCTAGGTGAATGCTACGCCCTGGGCGTTGGGACCGAAGTGGATCTTTCGCGCGCTTTAGATCATCTTAAACTGGCGTCAGCGAAAGGCTCACCACAAGCACTTTACCTGCTGGGGTTCCACTATTATAACGGCGAAGGGTTTGACAAAGATTATACCAAGGCCTTTGAGCTTTTTCTTCAGGCAGCAAACTCGAATCACGCCGATGCCCAGTTCTCGCTCGGCATCATGTACAAGCACGGTATAGGCGTTCCGCCGGATGATGTCGCGGCTCAGAGCTGGTTTCGCAAGGCGGCCATCCAGGGCCATGCTCGAGCTCAAAACAACGTTGGCTCCAGCTTCTATTTCGGCCTAGGGGTGCCCAAGGACTGCCTTGAGGCAGCGGGCTGGTTCCACAAATCGGCCACGCAGGGCAACGCGGCCGCTCAGCACAACCTGGGCGAGTGCTACGCCAACGGGCGCGGCGTAGGGCAAAGCTACAAGGAGGCCTACCGCTGGTTCCGCAGGGCGGCCGAACAGGGCCATCCTGGCGCCCAGCGCTCCGTTGCGATCGCATACTTCATGGGCCATGGGGTAGATCAAGATCAACGCGAAGCCGTTCTCTGGTTCCAGCGCTCCGCTGACCAGGGCAATGGGCGTGCTCAGTGCGCCTTGGCTCAGTGCTACTTACGTGGCCAGGGCACCGAGGTAGACCCTTCCCTGGGGTTTGCTTGGGCTACCCTTGCAGCGGAGAGTGGCCAACCTGAAGGCCAGTATATGCTGGCTTCCTGCTATCTGAATGGGTCTGGCACCTCCCAGGACTATTCTCAGGCCTTTCGCTGGTTCTTCTTGGCTTCTGAGCTGGGCCATGTCCAAGCTACAATTGCGCTTGCCGCGTGCTTCCGGGATGGCCTGGGCACCCCGGTAAGCGATGAGGAATGCTTCCGCTGCTATCTCAAACTCGCCGAACGCGGGATCCCCGATGCGATGAGTAACGTTGGCACGTGCTACTCTTCGGGGCGGGGCGTCGTCCAAAACCTCGAGGTGGCGTTCGCTTGGTTTATGAAGGCGGCCAAGGCCGATAATCCTAGCGGCATGACCAACCTGGCCCAGTGTTACCAAACCGGCCGCGGGGTTGTCCCGAGTGCCTACGAGGCCGTCCAGTGGTATACCAAAGCCGCTGAGCTAGGCTCCCCCTTTGCCATGTACAATCTGGGCGCCTGCCATGAACGCGGGGAAGGCGTTTTCTATAAGGACCTGCAGGCGGCTCTCCGGTACTATACCTCCGCAGCGGACCTGGGGTTTATGCCAGCTCGAGCTCGTTTGGAAGACCTTCAGGCCCGGATGGTAAAATCTCAGTGCAAACAGGGCTCGCCAACCCCTGCCACTTTATCGGCGGATTCCTCCCCCTCCAACACCTCCTTCGGGATGCTCATCAAGCACAGCCCAGATTCCACCAATCCTGCATCGCCCTATTCCCCCTTTGTGGTCCCAAAGAAAAGGGACGATCGATCCAAGAGGGAGGGTTGCGCTACGATGTAAGCTCTGGATCGGCCTCTGTTGTACCATTAACCCTCGATGCCCTCCCCCTTTATTTTAATATTAAGGCTAACTACACAATTTCAAGTTTCGTTCAAGTTCCTTCCTACTTTAAGCTAATGAAGGCTTCATATCCGTGTGAAAACTTTTGGTATGGCCCTATTGGCAATGTAACCCATTTTCGCCTAGGCTCGAGTAAGTTCAGGTTAGGTTTTAACCTGACTCCGTGCGACGGTGCATCATCTTTGGTGATGTTTATTGGACCTAAAAGGTCCCAACAAATTATAACTTAAGCGGCCGGCTGAAATCCACTTTTGATAGGTTCAATCCTTACGGGCAAATTATACTATTCAATTTACAAGAATAATGACGTATGTCCGCTTCAGCTTTAATTTTATACCCGAATTTTATATTTTAGGTGGCTATACAGTTTTTATCTACAGGTAAGGTTTCAAGGTGAAGCTTTGATAGGTTTGTTGGGTGGGGTATAGTTGATAAAGCGTTAACCCGGTTTCTGATCGGAGCGGGCACCATTTTAAGGGTTAAGTTTATATTAACTGTTCAGTAAAATGGAGCAGCCGCATTTAAGATACTTATCTTAGGGGGTGTTGGAATTTTTATAATTGACCACATTATCCATCTCAGTGTAGATTAAGCTCTAATTTATTCTAATTAAGTTCAATTAATTATTAGCTTATAAACTAAGCCCTTCAAAGATTGCTTTTAACTATCTGTTGTGCAGTGATGGTTGCCAACTAAATCATTACTCATGATTAACCAAAATGATATAAAGCTGATGATTATGTTGCTTGATGTTTCATCAGGGATCATCTCCAATATTAAATAGGTAATTTGATGAGGGATTGATACTCAATTATTGGATTACTATGGTGAATTATTCAAGCTGAGACAGTGAATGATTAGAATCATTTTTTGAAGCTACCAAAACATTTTTTAATACTTGTTCCGGTAGTAAATAACGGATGAAACCTAGTATCATGGCCCATATATAATTGGTGCCTGGTTCCTAACACTAATAGATGGCTTCCAAAACTTGTAGGTTACCCTACTGGAGAAAAAAGGTGAAGGAACATATATGCAGAAGTTAATCTCAAGGGTTAAAGTTGTGGAGAATAATCATTTGATTGCTGAGCCAGCTGAAAAGTTGTACAAATTTCACCTATAAAATCCCCTAGTACTTTTAATAAAGATTAGGTAAAGATCAAAATAAGTATAGAAGCAAATAATTTAGCCCTTTGCACTTGAGAGGCGACTCTCATTCACCACATGATTTGATGCCTCAACTCGAGAGGTGACTCCTGCTCACCACTTAAATATAAACAGTCATTGCCAAGCATCAAGTTTCCGCATCAAGCCAAGTGGTGAGCAAGAGTCACCTCTCGAGTTGCAGCATCTAATCATGTGGTGAGTAAGAGTTACCTCTTAAGTGCAAAGGGTCAATTTGTATATTTAATAATTTTAAGTTAGGGGTAAGAAATTCACCAAAAATACTGTGGAACGTCTTGAGTTACTGGTTCATCTGAGTAAAAAAGGCCTTGAGTGCAAAGGGTTGATATTTAGCATATTTTTATATTTGTTGTACTTAACTCTTGATAGTAGAGTTTGGAAGGATCAATGATAATTTGGCTATTTGTTGGTGTTCTGATCTCCACGGGCTCTTGTTGTCAGGTGAACAGCAAGTAAGAATTAGACTGACCTGCCAGCTCAGATGCCAGAGCACCCAAATGGCAAACCAGAATGCCAGAGGCACTGCTGATGGTACAATGAATATGGAAAAGGAAGGGAGCTTAATTTTTAAGATATAAAAATAGGATTTTGGGGGAGGTTATTTTTATTGGAAAATTTAAGGAAGGAGAATCAACCAACAATTTTCTCAGTGCAATGCACCTGATTAAATAGTCATCAATTTTGAGGGAAAACAAGCTGGGATTGGATCCCACAAGTTCAACCTATGCGGCAAATTATTCAGGAATGGGTGGGTTAGTTCTCTGGGAACTGATATCATAAAATTGGGCGGTGGACCAAGTCACTGTCAGTTCAACCTCAAATGCCTGAACTAAAGCTCAGCTACATTTCTGACAGTTGGTGTGACAGTGTTTAGGCTGACAAGTGGTGGGAATCCCCCAAGACTACCCCACATATGGGTGGACCCATTTGGTTGGGAACAGGTTCAGGATGCCCAACCTGCCCACACTTGGTTGCTGGGTTATTTATTCAGTCAGTGGTATTGCATCAGGTGCAATAGCCAATTTACCAACAGGAAGCTTTAAACCTTGTTGATGGTGTCTGATACTATTACCTGCCCATCAGGGGTGATACCCAGCAGATTTGGGAGGGGGGAGATTTTTTTAATTGTTGTGTTAACCAAATTGCAACCATCGGGCATTCTGGCTGATATATTGGTCTTCATACCTTTTCAACCATTTGAAATCTGAGTATCAGGCTGATTGCCACTCAAATTAGTTACAATCAATTTTTATTTTGATGATCTCAATGCAGATTTCACTGATTCCTTATAACAGTTCTGCTGAGGAGAGTGTTGGTACTGGTAGTGGGATCTGAAGTGGAAGGGTTGTTACCCAGCACTCATCTACCATGTGAGTGAGATTACCCTGAGTAATGAGGGGTATGACTATCCTCTTCAGTACCTTCTTGCTCAGGAACAGAAAAATAGCCCAACCAACACCCAGAGGATGTTCCCTGGAACTTACACCTGTGTCAAGAGAGTAACTGGAAACCTCTGAACCTAAAATTAGATTAAGTTTCAATCAAGTATAATTTCAAGGAAACTTTGAAGGAAGAGTTCCCTCAGTTTATCAATATCTTCAAGATTAGAAGAGCATGTTGAAGACAGCATACTCCATTTTGGCTGAAGATTCCACTAAGGTATCAATCTTTATACTAGCACCAAACCAATATTATATTATCAATTATATCAACAGATTATTATTATTATAACATACATAAGAACCTATGCAGTAAACTCAATATTACAGCGAGCAGTAGTCAAAAAGTTTACAGGTGGAAAAAGGTTATCTATTTTGACAGATAATTTAAGAGTTACTACAATTTTCCCAATTTCAATCACTTATCACTAATGCAAAGGTTAATATTAAAAACTAGATGTGATCCAATATTGGTCCCAAAGGAAGGGTTTGGTGTTGAAACTTGCAGCACTTTTATCTATCTAGACAATATTTCCAAAACAAAATAACCTGATAGTTTCCTTTTCATTGCATCATCTCCCCAAAACCCCCCAAGTAAAATAACTCTATACAACTGCATATCAATAAAAGTGAAATTTTAACACTAATGTCTTGAATAGCAAATATGGGCATAATATTAAGATGCTATAAGCTATTTAAAGTGGGTCAAACTTAGAACTAATATACCATATCAGACTTTGGGTAGGCCATGAAAAGATAAGAAATGGATAATAAACCCCAAGTACTGAGGGTAAACCCTTACTGCAAGTGATTTGATAGGCTAGTATTAAATGATCCAGCTTCACTGATAGGCTAGGCTGGATCAAGGCATGGGGTGCAGCCTCTTATATATTGCCATCCTCTCAGTACATAAGTATCAAATTTACACCACAACTAGATTTGAACCCACGTTATGGGTGGCAATAGTAGTCTGCTATTCCACTATGCTAAACCCCTCTCATAAAAATAAATATAGATAGAATATTTGATATATAAAGCAAACTTTATTGATTTTTTATTTGATGGTTCCCAAAGTGGTCTATATAGACCTCCAAATAATTTTATTTTGCTGCGGACCCCCTCAGCAGTCCCATGGACCCCTTCAGGAATTACTGATCTGGGCTGCAATTGCTAAAACAAAATTAATTGCTTGCAAAGCTACAAGTGGCAGCAAGCCCAGTTTTTGACTTGGCTTAGAATAATGCAGTTAATTTTCCAAAATTTGACAAATTTTTCATCAATCAAAGCCTTATAAGGTAATCTTACAGATGTATATCCTAAACCTTTGTTAGATATGGGTTATGAAGATTTATCTTTTTCCAAGTATCCATGTATATTTCAGTTAGCTTGTTATAATTTTATCTTTATAAAGATTAGATTTATAAAGCTACTAGATTACCGCATTTTAATATTAACATTTAATAAAATTATATAAATGATGAATCACCATCCTCTTAATTTAGCATAGTAAAGCAACATGACATATATACATACTGCTTTTTTTATAAAAACTAAGTAATATGAAAGTATCTTTTAGACAGCTCATATTTACCTCCCACGCTAGGATGACAAAACTCTATAAAAAAGTGAATGCTTTGGTATAATTCTAGATGAAAGGAAAGTGATAAAGTGACTCTAGAACTCTCCAGATCATAAAGCTTTATAGACAGAAGGCACCCCTAACTCAAATTGTAGATTTAGAATGACCTCTAATCTGCTTAGGAGTGCATCATATCTCAAATCCATAGCAGCCTATAAGATCAAGGTAAAAGTTACAAAGAGACCTTAACTAGGTAAAATAGATATATGGTGAGACTTTTGGATAATTATATGAGCAGCTAGTTTTAAATAATGTTCCACTGAAGAATTGTCTACTTTATTAATAATGAACCCTCACCTGAT
>JAKSZP010019389.1:0-15677 GCA_022478985.1 Massospora cicadina | reverse complement strand
ACAGAGATGTGAAAGCCTTGTCAAAACCAGAGAGTACAGTTTACTTTCCATTCAAAATCCAGAATACCTCTACAAAATCTTAACAAATGAATTTAAGATTTCTAAATTTATTTTCTATTTTTTGGTTTTTATTGCATATATTAGAAGTTAAAATTGTCCTAAACACCTTCATCTGGTTGTATTTATGTTAAAAAATGGGAGAAATGGGGTAATTTGTTCCCATGGAGTCTGCAGGTGGCAGTCTATCTGCAGGTCTATATTGAGAATCTTGGCCCCTGATATTCCCATCTGGGCCCATTTAAGACCATTCTTAGGTAACCAATTTAAGTCCAGGGGAATGTCCCCTCTGCATGGATTGGGCAATTTTTTTATTATCTAACAAAAAAGGTCCAAAGAGGGCAGCTGTACCCCTCATCACACTGGGCAACCTCACCCATGTGGTAGACAAGCGCTGGGTAACAGCGCTCCCTCTGAAGAAACCTCCCCCAGTCCCTGTGCTTACCTGTGCAGAGTTAGCTCACCTAATAGAGGAAATCTGTGCCAAAATCATTTGGAACCATTATCCTCATGAGCTGGATGGACTCTATAAAGCTGATGGTGCCAAATTTTTAAAATCGGAGTCAAAATGTTCAAAACATACAGGATTAAAACCCAATGGGTGCACAACTCATAGCCAGAAGGGAACAAATAATGAATTCTCAGTCAAAATTGTAGATGACATCAAGCCATTGAGCAGTACAATTGCTGACCCTAAATTCCTCTTGAAATTATCAGGCCTTGTCCCCGATGGGCATGTATCACCATCAGGGATTGTTGCTAATAATTTGAAATTCTCATTACAAAATCAGGATTATTGCTCAAGGAATCCCTCTTGGCTGAACAAATGCCCCAGTGACCAGGCACAGATGGGTTGGTCATCCCAAACCCATTTCTATCCATTGGAACTATCCCTATGTGGGGTGGCCCTGGGGGATCCCCATTGCCTGTCATGCTAAATGCTGTTGTGCTAACTGCTGTAAATGCAGTAAAGCCTCAGGTCAGGCGTTCACATGCAAACTGATGATGACTCAGCCTGCCACCAATTCTTTTGATGTTGGTTCAGATTGAAGTTAATATTTCCCCCTCCCTCAAAAATTCGCTGGCTAAGTCAAATTTGAGGGCCCCAATCCCTGCTTTGACAAACTACCAAATCAAACACTATTTAATCAGTTGCATTGCACTGAGAAAATTTTTGGTCAATTTTCTTCATTTAACTTTTAATAAAAATCCCTCTACCAATTCCAGTTTATTATTATGTTCAAATCTAAACCTCCCTTCCTGCCTACATTTCCACAACCTACAGGTCCCATGGCTGTGTTCACCTGGTTCTTCACTAGGTTTTTATACACAACTATGGATCATGGGAACTCAGTGACAAAATTCCTTCCTGGTTTCATAACAGTTGCGCAAGTAGCAGTGCCACTGGCATTTGGACTTGTCATTTGGGTGCTTTGGCACTTCAATTGGCAGGTTGTTCTAAAATTAACTTGTTATCTTCATGACACCCCAATCATTATGGAAACTTTTCCATATTTAATTTCATCTATTAGGGACTAATAAGAGCTTGACATTTCCATGTCAGCCTTATTGAAAACTTTTAAATTAGAATTCATTAAAGGTTTTCTGGCAACTTCTGATTTGCTCATCTGCTGCTCTCCTTGACTCTCAATACTTCCATTTATGGCGTAATTTGGCTTGACAGCCCCTGATTTTCTGGGCCACCCTTTGCCACAGTTCTTGAAATTACCACTTTTGGCATAATTTAGCTTGACAGCCCCTGATTCATTGGGATGCCCTTTGCCATTATTTTCATCATTTCTTGTTTTAGCAGATTTTAGGTTAGCAGCCTTTGATTGGCCTTATTGACATTTAAATCAGTCCTTGCCACCTCCAATCTGAGGTTTAGTCAATTTTCTGGCATCTTATTCATTTGAATGCCATTTTCAAGGGTTGTTGCCCTTAAACCCTACAATTTTATATTATTAATAGTATTAAGAGCCTCAATCTCCACCTTAGGGGGATCAGGGCTATGGGACAGTCAGGCAGCGCTTTGATCATCACACCTGGTGCTATCCCAAGCCAAGAGCTGATACATGTAAGCTTGGTAATTCTTTTTATTAATATCTGGCCCAATTTTTGGAGCATAGCCATTGAAATCAATAAATGACAAACTTACTGGTGAGAAATCAAGCTTGTCACTATTGCTACTTGAGCAGAGAGTAAGTCCCAGGTGTTCTGTCAAGAGCTTTTGACATTTCAATGTGCTGGAGGAAATTGAGCTTCCATGGGGTTCTCAGGGATGGATTTATCGTTGAGATTAGAAACCAGCTCTTGACTTGGCTCGAATTGACTGGTTCAATAGTTTTGTTGATGCTTGTTGGCCAATTTGGTTTGTCATTTGGTACTTTTGAGTCCAAACAGGAAATGAGCTTTTTCCACTTGCTCCTTTGAAACAGCAGAGTGGTAAATGACATTGAAATTTTAATTTACTTTTGGTTACCCAAATAAATATTAGTGTTAGTAATAAGATTATTGGGTTTTATTAAAAATAGAGCACTCTGATTGGTTTGATCTTCTGTCTTTGACTGAAGGATGGGTTGTAGCTTGGCTAATTTCTTTTTGGTTTTGTTTAAATCCAAAAGATTCTTAAACATAACTTTTTTATCACAGTAGACATGTCCTAGCATCCAATTATTATTCTGCTGAGTGAGAGCTTCAAATGCTTTCTCTCTCCTAGCAACTCACATATTCTTGAAACATAGAGCTTGATCCCTGTATTAAAATATTGTCTTCATTAATTTTTTTTCTTTATGAAGCTAAAATTTTTGCACATTAACATCTCTTTTAAATCTTCTAGGCATTCTTAACAGGTCAAGCAAAGGTTTAAGCTGACTGGGAGCTTGAAAATGCATGAAATCTATAGGAACACATTCAGAGGATTTCTTTTGGAAGTTGGTACCCACAGTTACTGTGTCTTAGCTGTTCCAGAGAAAGGTGGTCAGAAGATTAGGATCTGAAATGCTACTGGTAGATTCATTCTTTTCATCCAAAGTTGAGGAAATCTCCTCAGGGTGCACCTTGAAAATGCCCCTGTAGTGAGCACCAGATGTTGCAACTTTGCCAGTTGCACTTGCAGGTGCTTACGCTGAGGAGCCCAACATAGTGGCTGACTGCAGGAGGCTTAGTGCATCATGGTCATCTGAGAGGACAGGGCTTTATAGGATGCAGTGATGGGTGAGACTTTGCTCATCAGAATAAAATAATAACTTAGATAAAAATAGATAAATACATTCTACTAATTAAAGTACTTTATTAAAAATAAGACAGTATTTTATAGCACAGTGAAAAGTAAATGGGAACCATTATTCACTGGTACTAAAAAAAGTGATTCTTCAGTCATCTTGATTCCCAAGTGGTTTATCCTTCATTGCGTCCCACCTGGAAGATCAGCTGAGCTTCTTGATCTGGTGATAGCTTCATATCATAAGTTAAATTGATATTACCTCAAGTAGGAGCTTTTAATAGTCCAGGTTTAGAGGTCCAACTTTCTAGCTTCCAAAATGAACAGCTGATGAAGATATTGGGAGTTTTGGGCCTCATATGTGGAGTTGGTTAATTGTGGCCTCATGATTGGGTGAATTACTTGTGAATAATGTTAAAATTCTTATCAGCCAAATTTGAAGTAATTTAGATAATACCCCAAATTTAAAATACAACTTGATGACATGTAATTGAGCCTTAATTTAAGACTTATTGAAATATTTGAATAGCATGAAGTTCAAGTCTCACATAGCAGTGTATGTTGATCTTCTCCTTAGGACAAGGCTTACACCTTGCATAAGGAGAATCCTGAGAAACAGTACATATGGGGGCTGTTGCCTTAAGTGCTGAGGATTGGGAAATAAGAAAATATACATTAATAAAGGTTAATGCAATCACACTTGATTCCATAGGATTAACACTTCAGAGTATTTATATGCTATATTTGTCTCACCCTAGTCAGCCAAATTAGGCTTGATTTTCTTTACTAAGTTTTTCCTCCCAGCTCAAATTTACTTGGTTGCTTGATTATTTTGTCTGGTAGACAACTGGTTGCACCCATGCTCAAGATAGTTATGGAAAGATATATTATATATTGAAGGGTTCATTTTGTCCTTACCTGTCAAGGATAGCTTGCCTTTTCCATCAGAGAAGAAGCAGATTGATGAAGTTTTGAACCCAACTGTACATCATATGATTCAATTATGCTACCTACCTATTTAACGTTTTTGAAAAGCCCCACATTGAGGCATGATATTATTGGGGAGAGGAGCAGCCACAAACTTTTCACTGGCAATGGCTTCTTATCACTGCCCATCCAGACACCCTCCCCAATTTTCTGCATCAACTCCTGGGTGGTGAGAAGGGAGGTAGGAAACAATCTTCAGCAGGTAGGCCATCTCCCACCTCTCATTTGCTATATGAGCTAAATTGCTCTAGGAAACAAGTGGAACAGCCACCTTCTTAACCCCTTTTTTGTCCATAATGGTAACTCCTCACAATTGAGTTAAAAAACTCTCTGGTACTTACACATATGTAATAGGCTCATGCATACCAATTATAAACCTTTGATGGCTAATAAAAACCCTAGTTAAAAAATAGATGCCAATAATATTTCATATTTGTCTTAATGTTACCTTCAATATATATTATTATGAATGGGTTATAATGTAATTAAAAATAAATGGTTAGTTTATGTATAGTGTGTCAATGCACCAAAAATTTTATAAGTAGTATAAGTTTCCCATATCATAAAAACAACCACCTAGGGATCACTCTATGCCAATGATATACCTGCTCCCCAAAAGAATTTTTCTTTAGCAGATGTCTCATGTGCTGTTAATATCCTCATCCAATGGTAGAGGTCAATGTAACATACTTTAGAATATTTGCTGCTGTTGGACACCTCAAGAAATCTAGATATACCATGACCAAGGAGTTTACAAAAAAGATTTATATAAACAATTATGGATCTTTCTATAATCATTGACATAAAGTATTTTTTAGATTTATCTGCAAAGCAAGTTTTCTCAGCTACTCAACTGCATAAAAACTTAATAGATCTATGAATTCTTCAAAATCAAGTATGATAAAGTAATCAGAAATGGCTGATTTTGGTTTGTTACAACTTTATTAAATGTAAAGAGTTTATTTTTTGAATAAAATTTTGATGTCACATCAGCCTTAGAGTTTATCCTTAAAAGCCTGATTCTCCAAAAACTTTATAAGCATACTATTCTGAATTTTGCTGATTAAGATTTTTACACACCAGGTTTTATTATTATTTATTGTGGCTAGTATTGAGTTAATTATGATTTTATAATGTAATGAATTAATTGTATTAATATTTTGGCATGACTCTTTTCTATATTAAATTTTAAGGAATAGATTCTTTAAACAAATTTGCTAACTTTGCTATTCAATTATTAATGCATAAGCTTGGCAAATCTTATTTTAATATTTAATACTTTAGAAACTTAGTAATCATTTTTGTCTCAAAAAAAAAAAAAAGTTTTTTTGACTATGTTTTGCTTTTTGCATAATTATTTAAAATATGAACGTTCACCTATGATGGTACTTTTTACTCACACATCATTATTTACTTTTTTAGTTTTAATTGCCAAAACTCAACACCAAAGGACTCATATAACCCCTTTTTATAATAATATTGTTATTAAAATAAGTTGTAGCTAATTAGACACTGACATCTTAAAATGGTATCTCAAGTGATGGTTTTTAAATTTTTGTTCTTTATTAGCTAGCTTCCAAACATCTCCTATCAACACTTCCCCCCATCATGCTCCTCATAACATTGTTGCCCTCTGAGAAATGGTATCTTTACTTAAACTAACAAAGACTTTCTCATGAGATATATATGTCTGAGATTACCAACTTTTCCTTTTTTAGACTAAGTCTTCAAAAATGCTGACACTGCTTTCTTATACAATCAGATTTAAAGTTGCCCACCATACATATTCAAAATTCTATTAAATCCCTGAATCATTTTCCAGGTTAATTAAACTTTCTGGCTATTTAAAATCCTTATACACTATTGGAACTTATCAATAGGTCTACCCAGTTATATATAATTATGTCATAACTTATCAACAACTCAATTCTAATTATATCAGTCCTTGTATGTTATTTAAAGTTCCTAGAATTGGACAATATACCCCCTGACCATACTCACCTACCAACATGTCTTCTTAGGCTTACCACTATAGCAGGCATACTAAAAATAATCAATTAATAAACTTAATCTCATTAGTAACTTCCTGCAGATACATGTAAAGCCTATAGTATCCATCCTTGTTGGTAGAGACAGACTAGTACTAAAAAGGTATCTAGATCTATTTTAAAATAATATGGTCTAAGTCTATTTAAAAAATATAAAACTCTGGGCAACATAAAATTATTTTATAAATCCCTATTACCATTAATAAAGTTACTTTAGTTTCTGCCAATTTAGCAATTTTTAATTTTTAGTTTTTTTAAGATGTAGAAAGAATAACAATCTATTTTGATTATCTCTAAACAAAAATGGCTTTTTGAAAACATGTTTGGATTATTTGTAACAAGTTCTACTTTTGTGGGCTACTTATACTGATAAATGGAGTTATCTGTGGCACTACCATGTAAAGCAGACTTATATAATTTTAGTTAACACTACAAATAAACTTTATATTGCACAATATCCACCAAGATCCCACATTTTCCCCCTTTTCTTCAAACTAGGCCCAAAAGCTTCATGTTGAGAATAACTAAAACAAACAACCTTAGATTGAATTATATAAACATACATTTGATTGCAAACAAATATAAATTTGTTCAGCTTTAGTTAATTAGATAAAAGATAAAGATTAATGTTAAATTAAGTGAATGCTCCTATTTGATGCTATATTTTTAGTAGTACAAATGGTAAAGCTATCATGTAAATACAAATCTAATTACAAAAATTCCATCATATGTGTTTTTTTACATTAATACAAAAAGGTTATAAGTGGGTTTGGTAGGAACTAGTTTTACTCTCACCTTTATAATATAAAAATTGCCAGCTATATTATATATACTCTGGCTTTAGTAAAGGTATTTACACTATGCTAAAACAGTGATTGGTACTATTTTTTAGAAATTTATAAAACTTATCTAATAAAAACCTTTGATGTAAAAGTAGTGTATTAATCAGAGTAGATAGATTTTATACTGGATAAGATCAAAATACTCACTGGTGTTGGCTTTACACCTTAAATTAAATTCTTTATAAACAATAATGGCTATAAGTTTTGTTATGATTATATATAACTTTAATAAAAGTTTTTAGTTTTTACTAAAAGTTCATATACATATCAAAGATATGCTTACTCACTCATTTTTTATACAAAACTTGTTTGCTTTTACCGCTGTACCAAGGTGAGCAAAATTATATTAAGTAAATTTCTAAAATTTTGTTTAAGACTGATGAAAAGTAATTTACAAAGAAATAAGTCAAATAAAAACAATACCTATTTCCTAAAAGCAAAATATCTACAATTAATTCGTTTATAAATAAACAATGCTAAACTCCTATATATAGCTTTGTATTCAAGAATTTATATACAAAGCAAAGTAAAAGAGCTAAGACAAACCTATTTTTAAAAATCAAACAAATTCATAATTAAATGTTTTATAAAAAAGCAATGCTAAAACATTCTATATAGCTCTGTAAGCAAAAAATAAAACGTAATGTAAAAATTAAAAATAATTACTAAATTAAAATTGCAATAAATTTTAATGAAGGTTCATTCCCAATTAGAGACATCAGCAGCAGGCTCAGACCAGTCCTGGGCGGCAGCTGCATCACCACTCCAGTCACCATCCCAGTTTCCACCAGAAACATTTGTTACTTGAGCAGCAAGAGCAGGGTTGAGACCACCAGCAGCAGCATCGCCAGTAACATCAATGCTAGAATCAATATAATCAGCACCTTCAATCTTAGACTCTTCAGCCTCTTCAAGATCTTTTTCAACCTCCTCTGGATCACGATAGAAAAACATATCAACCATAACTCCCCAAGGTTCTTCACGAGAAATAGTACCACGAAGGCGCAGAACCTCGCGAGCTAGAAGCCACCAAGCCAAGCCTACGGAGTGCTTCGACTTATTGTTAATTGGAATCGCTACATCGACGTTCTTGAGAGGACAATCTACGTCAGCAAAGGCAATAACTGGAACATTGACATAAGAGGATTCAAGAATAGCCTGATGGTCAGTTAGAGGGTCGGTAACAATAATGAGACGAGGCTCGCGGAAAGCACGAGTAATGTAATTAGTGAATGTACCGGGAGTAAAACGACCAGCGATAGCGATTGAACCGGTGTTAGCGGCAAATTTGAGAACAGCACGCTGGCCATAATTACGAGCAGAAATGGCAACAATGTCTTTAGGGTTTTCGATAGCAGCAATGACGCGAGCAGCCAGGACAAGTTTTTCCCAGGTTTT
This sequence comes from Massospora cicadina, assembly GCA_022478985.1. Lineage (NCBI taxonomy): Eukaryota > Fungi > Entomophthoromycota > Entomophthoromycetes > Entomophthorales > Entomophthoraceae > Massospora > Massospora cicadina. The sequence continues at coordinate 7,122 of JAKSZP010019389.1, read as the reverse complement.
TCCCAAGTTAATGATGCTTACTCCATCTTCTCTAGTTTTGTGAACATAGCGAGACATAGCAACTTGAGCATTTTTGCTTCCGATGTGGGACTGGGCAGCAAGGAGAAGTTTGACATCCTCCTCCTTAACTAGCTTTGTTAATTTTAATTAGTTATATACTTACGTCTGAGAGCAGCGGGTAACTTAGACATTTCAAATAGTTATGGTATGAAATCTACAAAACAAAAATGAGCATGTACTTTGGTTTCTGCTTACTTTGCCCAAGTATGGGTTGCACTATAATATGCAGAGAAAGTTTTTCCTTTTTGGCGTTGTATTTATATAAAACAAGCTGCTTAACTCATGATGCTCGAGTTTGCAATTCAGAGGTCTTGATCGATTATTTTAGCTCTTATATTGGTAGTTGCGATCGTCATCGATAAGTTAGGAATTAATTGAACCTATCGAATCAACCAAAATTACCAACTAATTAGCTAAAGCCATTTGAACATATCAAATCACAAAAAACACCAACCACTTAGACAAAACCAGCTGAATTTATCAATCAAATCGACCAAATAACCATCCGCTTACCCGAAATCATTAAGCCTATTGAGTTACTCAAATCCATCAAACTGCTTGGCAAAATCATTGAAAATATCGAAGCAACCGAACAGTACCAATTTGCTCAGCCAAAAGGGTATACCGATTCTAATTAGAATCATATGCCATTTTTACATCTCATAATGCTTTTAGCTATTTTATTATTATCAAAATCAAAATATGCCTAAGTTGGTTCTACTAACTCATATATAATTTTTGTCAAATTTGATTAACCCTTTGCCTTACAACCACGAGTTTCATACGTGATCAGTTATTTGGGCTCAAATTGATGATCATGTGTGAGACTCATGGTTGTAGGTCAAAGGGTTAAACATATACTTACAAGCTTTAAGTTGTGTTCAATTGGTACAACTTTAGACCAATTTGATGAATTGTGGAATGGCTTGAATAAAGCTTTTTAAATGTTTTGGGCCCACACTATTGGAACTTAAATCATAGGGCAAGGGGTTAAAAAATTAGTTCTGTAGTTTAGGAGGAAATATGGAGCATACTCACATATATACACAATAACTTATCTATAGAGAGTTTAAAATTATTATTACAAGTTATATGTAGTGGAAGGCAAATCAGTAATCTTTCTTTTGTGCATTAACCTCACTTTTTGATTTCAAAAAGTAACCTGGTAAAGTGTTTAGCAAAAGTACAAATTTTAGCTACCTTCTGCTCTAATTAGAACAGTACTTATATCATTTCCACTGCTCCAGTTATAAACAAGAATCTGACCCAACCAAGCTTAGCTCATCAAAATGTCAGCCCAAAGTAACTAAATGTTATTATCAAAAACCTACTCCATTGTATAGCTAATCTAACTGGTGGGGTGCACCCACTGACTTTAGTTGTAAAACTGTTAGCAATGCTGCCCAAGTGTAACCTACTGCACCAGCTACCAACTATGTGATTAACATAACAAACGTGTATTCAAATGTAAATATAGTAAAACGTGACCCCGTAATAGCATCTAAGCCACAAGTGGGGAAGGTGGCTACTACTGTCACAATCAGAAAATTCCCAGTTTCTGACTGCCATAAGGTAAATGATTCTTTGGTGCACCAACAAGCAACCAAAGTAGCCTAACTGAGTAGGGAGAGGTTTGGGGCACCATCAGCGCCAAACATTGCTTACTATGAGTTGGTTAAGCAATGGTTTAATAGTGGTAGTTCTGACCTAACCACACAAAAGCTCCTTGAAACCAAACATCCAAAAAAGATCACAGGTATGCTAACCCCAAAACAACCTTTATTTTTTTTCAGGATCATAAAAAACAAGGGGCCCACCAACCAGAGCTCATCTGGGGAGCAACTGACAATGCTCCCCAGGAAGGGAAAGCTAGGGTAAACTATTCTGAAGTGAACTTCAGAATCAGTAGGCATGCCTTATAAAGGCCACCCCTCAGGGGCCTCACCTAAGTCATTGATTAGGCTCACATAAGCCTAATCTACAACTTAGGTAAAGCATAACCCAGCGCCCAAAACATCTGAGTCAAAAAAAATTTTAAATAATTTAACTCAGATTTAAAAATTCAAATCCAAGCTGGAATGTAACAATTGAGATGAACTCAATAATTACATTACCCCTGCTGGAGAAGGGCTCCTCCCCAAAGAGGAGCCCCACAGCAGAAGGCCACCACAATGAGGGCTTTCTGGGGTAAGTTACCTTGAGCCCCAGGAAAATTAGCCCAGATAAACTCTGAACCCCTCAAGGGAAAATGCAGATAGCAAGGGCAAATTGGGACTGGGCTGCTAAAATCAGCCACCCAGCATGAGGACACATGTCCAGCACAACTGGATGGCCCCATCCTGAGGATGCATGCCCAGCACTTGCCTGTGTTGTGCACCCATCCCAGGCTCCTGTTGGTGATGGCCTTCCCATTCCAACCAGGAAGGCAATTTCTCCAACATAAATGCAAGAGGGGTGCATGGTATAGCACAGCTGGAGGCCATCCCCTTTCTGGGTGGACCATCTGTGGGTAAGGGAGCCCTGCTGGGACAGGTCCCCTTGGTGCCAACCAAATCCCTGGTGATTGGGAGGCCTCACTGAGATTTTCAACTGACAGTCACTTTAAGTCCAGGGTTGGCCATCAATCACTGGCTCCCACCAGTGCTGGTTCCTCAACAACTGGGACCAAGTGACCACTGAGGTCATCTGAACTGGATATCAGAGGTGTGCAGCGCACATAAAACTTTGGAATAATGTCACAATCAGATAATCCCCAGTCTCTGACTTCCATAAAGTATATAATTCTTTGGTGCACCAACAAGCAACCAAAGTAGCCTAAATGAGTAGAGAGAGGTTTGGGGCACCAACAGCACCAAACATTGCCTACTACTAGTTGGTTAATCAAGTTGAATAGTGGTTGGTATGACCCAACCATGTGAAAGCTCCTCAAAACTAAACACCCAAAAAAAGACAACAGGTATGCAAGGTATGCTAACCCCAAAACAACCTTTATTTTTATTCAGGATCATAAAAAACAAGGGGCCCGCCAAACAAGAGCTCATCTGAGGAGCAACTGAAAATGCTCCCCAGGAAGGGAAAGATAGGGTAAACTATTCTGAAGTGAACTTTGGAATCAGCAGGTACACCTTATAAAGGCCGCTCCTTGGGGACTCACCAGAGTCATTGATTAGGCTCACACAAGCCTTATCTACAACTTGGGTGAGGCACAACCCAGCACTCAAAACGTCTGAGCCAAAAACATTTTTAAATGATTCAACTCAGATTCAGAAAATCCAAATATGAGTCAGAATGTAACAAATAAGATGAACTTGATCATTACAACTACAGTGGAATCCTTGTTTCCTTCCAATTATAAAGACCTTGGAAAAGCTAAGATACAATTGGCCAACACTTGAAAAAACTTTATCTCAGCCCAAGGTTTCCCAGTACTGAGAAACCGCCCCTTTAGGCCCGCTAGGACCCTCTGCTACTGTGGGGATGCCTGTTGCTAATTCTGTTAATCAGGGACTTGATTGCCCTGAGTGTAACAGGCAAAAACATCCCAATTTTTGACTGCCATCTTTTATAGGATTGGCAGATGGATGCCAAAAGATTGTCTAAATATGAGGTTACCTTTAGGAAGACAAGTTAATTTTAGACTTTCCTGCAAGTTAAAGCTCTGAAGCACCCAAACGCCAAGTCCAAATGTCAGTGACACTGCTGCTGGTATGAATGTTATGAAACCAGGAAGAAATTTTGCTACTAAGCGCCCATGAGCCATTATTGTGTATAAGAACCAGCAATGAACCAGGTAAACATGGCCATGAGTCCCGTGGGTTGTTAAAATATATTCAGGAGGGGTGGTTTATATTTGAACATAATAAAAACTGGAATTGGGTATAGGAAATTTTTATTGGAAAGTAAAGCAAATAAATTGAATAACAATTTCCTCCGTGCGATGTGACTGATAAAATAGTGTTTGATTAGGGTCAACTTATCAAAGCAGGATCAGGGCCCTCAAATTTGACCTAACCCAGAGAATTTTTGAGGGAGGGGGAAATGATTCTAATCTGAACTGACATCAAAAGACTCAGCAGCAGGCTGAGTCACTATCAATTTGTCCACAAATGCCTGATCTGAGGCTTTAATGCATTTATGTCAGTTAGTGTGATGGCGTCTGGCCTGATGGGCGACAGGAATCCCCCAGGGCCACCCCACATAGGGGCGGTCCCAATGGGTTGGAAACGGGTTCAGGATGGCCAACCTGCCCATTCCCAGTTGCTGAGGCGTTTGTTCACCATGTGAGTTCCATCAAGTACCAATCTTGATTTTTAAAATGGTGGTTTTGAACTAATGACGACAGTTCCAAATGGTGATACCTGCTCATTGAGGATTGTCCCCAACGATTTTAAGGGGAGTTTGGCATCAGCAATTGTACTGCTCAATGGCTCAATTCCATTGGCAATTTTTACCAATAATTTGTCACTTGACCCCTTCTGACTATTAGTTTCTCACCCATAAGACTTTATTCAAATTTATTTCAAACATTTTGGCTTTGATTCTGAGGACTTGGTGCCATCGCTTTTATAAAGCCCCTCCCAATCATGGAAAAGATGGTTAAAGATGATTTTGGACCAGATTTTCTCACTTCAGTGAACTAATTTGGTGGAGGTAAGGTGAGAACTGGGGGAGGAATCTTCAGAGGGAGCACTGATACCCAGCGCTCATCTACCAAATGGGCAAAGTCACCCTGGGTGACTGTCATGAAAATGGCAGATGAAGTTTAGACTGGCCTGTCAGTCAGGATGCATAAGCACCCAAAAAGTAAGCCAGAATGCCAGAGGCATTGCCGCATGTATGACATTATATGGAGCCATGAATTATAAAACAATAAATTGTTTATGTAGGGCAATTTTGAATATCAATCCAAAAACAAACCAAATGGAGACAAACCCAGACACTGGGGGTCTTGCTGCAGGGGATGGCACCACAGGTATAGTTTCTACAAGGTCACTGGATGGTGGGTTCAATTCAACTGAGACAAAAGGTTAGATCCTTGCTTGGAAATGGTAATGTAAGGCCACAAGATCCCAGTATATTGATGGCAGATATTTGAAATAAAGGGTCAAATTACCAGAAGTTTCTGGATTGCTGAATCCAGTTGACGATGGTGGGGGCTATAGTAACCATCAGTACTGATAAGGCTCATCCAGTATAGGGACTGACAGGCCACCAGAGTAACGCCATTGGGAATATGGCCAGAAGGATATCAATAAAGTTGAAAATTGATAGTTTTTAGCGGCAAATTTTATTTTAAAGAAAAGTGAAGAAAATTGACCAACAACTTTCTCAGAGCAATGCAACTTATTAAATAGTGGTCAATTAATGTGAGAACAAGCAGGGATTGGGTCCCTCAGGTTTGACCTAACCAGAGAATTATTTGGAGATGGGGGCAGATAAGCTCAATGGAAACTGACATTGAAGAATTTGGCAACAGGCTGAGTCACTATCAGTTTGACCTTAAATGCCAGAACTGAGGCTTGACTGCATTTCCAATGGTTGGTGTGATGGCATCTGGCATAACAAGCAATGGGAATCCCCCAGGGCCACCCCATGTAGGGGCGGTCCCAATTGGTTGGGAATAGGTTTGGGATGCCCAACCTGCCCATGCCTAGTCTCTGGGCCATTTGTTTAGTCAAAAGCGTTGCATCAGCTGAAACTCCCAATTTGTCAGATGGGAGCTTTAAACTATTGTCGATGGTGTCTGAATATACTACCTGCACATCAGGAATCATCCCCAATGATTTTGAGTGGTGGTTAGTTTTGATGATTGCACTGCTGGCCAAATTGAAGCTGTTGGCAGTTCCAGCTAATAATTCAATCTTTATCCCTTTTTGACTATGTGGATTCTGATCATTAGGTTTGTTTCCAATCATTTTCAGACCAATTGACTTCAATTTGGTGATCTCAGCGCAGATTTCTCTGATATGGAGGACATGTTTGGCTAAGGTGAGCATGGGCATTGAGGGGAGGGATCTGAAGACGGAGAGCTGTTACCCAGAGCTCATCTACCACGTGGGTGAGGTCACCCTGGGTAATGAGGGGTACAGCCGCCCTCTTCAGACCCTTTTTACTCAAAAATGGTAAGATTTCTCAATCCACATGTAGGGGACATTACCCAGGACTTACATTACCCTTTCCTTTTTTCAAAGGAAGGGAACCACCGCCAGGAAACTGCACCAGGGCCACATTTTTGTGCGCTTTGGGCAATTTGATTGCTATCACAGTCACAACTTTTTTTGAGGGGGGGCGGGGAGCGTCAGGATGGGATTCATGAAACGCTTCAACCAGTTCCACGCAGTTAGCGCAATCGCAGGCTTTAACCCAGCTGTCCATGTAGGCCAGATAACCTTTCCAGGTCACAAGATACTGAACAGATCTTTGGGACTTGCGGGATGCTAGAATATTTTCCACTTCAGCCTCCTCTGCATATTTAATTACAATCAGCTCAGGATCCACAGGAACAGTACCCTTAAATGGTGACAACTGAGAAACGTGGAAGGCGGGGTGCTGTTTCCAATGGGCTGAAAGATTTAACTGGAACGCACCATTTCCCAAGTCTTTTTCCACCAGTTGGGGACCCAAACGCTTACTTGAAAACTTACAAGAGGGTACCTGCATTCTCAAATGACGTGTATCAAGCATAACATAGGAGCCCACCATTATGTCATGACCCAGGAGTCATTTTCAATCTGAAAACTGCTTGTAATCTTCAATAGCTTTAGTGAGATGTTCCTGATCTAAGGACTGGGTAGACTGGATGTGCTCAACATGATCTACAGCAGCAGAAACCTCGTGACGCAGACAGGGATTAACCAAAAAAGAGGGATTATATCCTAGCATCACTTTGTAAGGAGAAAAGCCTGTGGAAGCATGAATCTCGTTGTTGTAAGAAAATTGAGTGAGGGGAAGGTCTTTAGCCCAGGTGTCCTGTGTGGCTGCAGCATAGCAATGTAGTTACTGTTTGAGGACTTGGTTAACTTGCTTGATTTTTCCATCAGATTGGGGTTGATACACCATGTA
>JAKSZP010019388.1:0-15760 GCA_022478985.1 Massospora cicadina | reverse complement strand
AAGCCATCGATGACTATAAGCAATTTGCAGATTGTAAGCGCCTTCTAGGTCATGACTTTAAGGTGGGTTCTTACGTCATGCTCAATACCCACCACTTGTGAATCCAAACCCCTTCCCGCAAATTCGCCAGCAAGCATTAAGGTCCCCACTTAGTGGAGGAGTTATTGGGTAATGGGGCGTTTCAATTGAAGCTTCCCGCGCATTGGAAGCAACACCCAGTGTTCCATGTATCCCAGCTGTCACCCTTCAAGGGTGTGATTACCATGGACCCAGAACTAATTGTTGTCAACAACGAGGAGGAAGCTGAAGTGGAGGCTATCCTGGCATCTTGGAAGTTGTGACAATCTGTCCAATACCTTGTGGCCTGGAAAGGATATCCAGCTTATGAAAACAGTTGGGTCAAGGCGCGCAATTGCGCAAATTGTATGGACCTGGTTGACGCTTTCCACACATCCCACCTCAAGGCTCCCCACCTGCTGCAGAAGGCCATGATGATTATGGCTATCAAGTTACCCAAAGCGCATAAGAACGTGGCTCTGGTGCAGTTTCCCAGTGGGGGGCCATCCCTTTGGGAAAAGGAAAGGGTAATGTAAGTCTCAGGGAGTGTCCTGTGGCTCTCAATCGAGCTATCTTTCTGTTCCCAAGTAAGAAAACACCAAAGAGGATGGCGGTACCCCTCATCACCCAGGGTGATCTCGCCCACATAGTTGATGAGCGATGGGTGACAGCTCATCCGCTTCAGATCCCACCCCTGATTTCCTCACTCACCTCAGCAGAACTGTTGCGGGGAATCAGTGAAATCTGTGCTAAGATTATCAAACTGAAATCAGTTGTATCTAATTCAGGCAGCAATTGGGCTGATGGCAAAAATTTGAATGGCTGTAAAAGCATGAAGAATGAAACATTGGCTGGATCACCTGACAGTTCTGATTTGACCCCAAAATCAGCAGAACAAATATTGGGTGCCATTGATGAGAGTTCAAAACCCTCCAATAGTAATTTGGGCGTTGCGCCTGATGGGCCTCTATTGACCATACAAATGGTTAATTGACTGAGTGTGGGTGGGTTGGCCGTCCTGAACCCGTTCCCAACCAAATGGTCCCATCCCTATATTGGATGGCCTTGGAGGATTCCCATCGCTCATCGGGCTAAATGCTGTCATGCTAACCGTTGGAAATGTAATTGACCCCTGGTCCAGATGTTTGAGGTCAAACCAACAGAGACTTGGCCCGCTGCCAAATTTTGTGATGATGGTTCCCAAAGAATAAACCCCCCCTCTACCATCCAATTTGGCGGTTAGGCCGAATTTGTGGATCCCAACCATGCTTTTACCAATTAACCACTATTTAATCAGTTGCAAGGCACTGAGAAGATTGTTGGTCAATTTTTCTTACTTTATTTTCCCAAATAAAAATTACTAAAAAAACCCAAAATTTTTATCTCCTTTTCTCTAAAAAATCACATCCCAGATGGCATTTCCCTGGTGGTCCACCACACTGCACTCTGAATGGGTTTTGCCAATTCTCTTGGTTAACATAGTTCCCTCTATTGCCGTTGGGGTAATCCTAACCCTGACATCCTGCCACCATCTTGTGGTATCCTATTTCCTGGCCCCATATTAAGTTGTATGGTTGGCAATGCCTCTGGCTTTAATGCTTGCTTTCTGGATGCACATGCATCCCAACTGGCAGGCTGGTCTAAACTTTTTCTGCTGTTTCCATGACAAATACCCAATATTTACCAGCTCAAGGGCAGGATTGCCTAGCCTGGGAAATTGAGTTGAAGGAAGTTCTGACCAATGGCATGCCAAAGATGCAGGTCAATGAGTGCAAAGCTATTCTCTGGCAACGAAAGCCAACAATTATAATAGGAGGGCACAAGGGTGCCAAAATACTATATATATATATATATGAGATTATTTCCTAATGAAATATCTTGCTCTTGGTATACTAGATTTTACTAGTAGTTAGATTTTTTGTTGATTTGGAATGAAAGTGCCTAGATAATATAGTGAACAATGGTCAAGTGTCAACTGACCTATTATAAGCTCATAATCATGTTCCCTGTCATCATACAAGAATATTGTATTAAGGTGAGTAATAAACCCTTGTGAACCTGTGCAGTGACCACTTTTTGATTTGGGGTGTTCATTTCAGGGGGGTTCTGGGCTGACGTTATCCATAAATTATTGTGTTAAGAGAAATGGGTGGAGAACCAGTGAGCAAAAATGGGAGTGGCCAAGTTGAGGTTGAAGCTTGCAGAACTCCTTAAGTTGCAGACCTAGCTTATATGGGAATGGAATCAGCTGTGAAGAAGTTTGAGTTTATTCACTATCTCATTGAGCAGCATAAAGATGTTAAAGAAGTTGTGAAACTACACCTGTTAGTCAGTGACATGAAGACTTGCAACTAAGCTGAGGTTAAGGGAATATGGGACAAGTTATCACAAAACAATTTTTATGGCTTTAGTATATATATTTCAGAAGCAATTAAATGAATTAGCAGGCCAAGTTGCCACAATCAAGTGTATTGTTATGAAGCAGGGCTTGGATATGATTGAAGCATAAGATCAAGCCATGCTTTTAGTAAAAACATAGACAATAATACTGACCAACTCTGCCAGCTGACTGAGGAACCAGAGAAACTACAGCGGAAGTAACCTAAAGTTGAAAGCATGGAAATCTTGCCACAAGAAGTAGGAAAAAACCGTTGCTGATTGTAGATAAACTAGATTGGGACACTGGACTCAGTCAAGAAGATCCAAAAAGAGAAAATGTTTTTCTCAAGAAAATTTCTCATCCAGAATGACAGTTCCACTGAATCTACTTGAGAAACTTTACAAAAGGTAAAAAGAACCCTGGCAGCTTACCCTGTATGGCGCTCTTCCTCTTCTGTGCAAACTACCAGCTGGCAGTCAAAATTTGGCAGTATTCCTGTTGAGTAATTGACTGGACCTAATTGTCAGATATTTGATAGGGTCATAATAATGTTAACATGCTTAATTTATTATGGATCATATCAGATATCAGTGATTACAAACCAAAAATATCCTAAGTATATCTGAACTTAGGATTTGTGGCCTAGTAATTTCACTTGATAATATTTGACTATGATGACATGGGCTTGAGGGCTTTGTTGGTTAGGTCAGACTTAATATTTTTTTTAGTACTAGATGGTAGGTCAGACTTAATATTAAGCTTTGACTTAATGACTTGGGCTTTATTGGTCTATATCAAACTTAGTTTTTAATGTCAGTTAATTTTTTTATCAAATTAATTACTAATTAGTGATAAAAAATCGCCTTGGTATGTGCTACCAATTGCTTGTGAAAAAGAATTGGTTCAGCTATTTGCAGATGCATCTGAAACGTCATCTTAAGAGTATTGACATTATTTACACCAACCCTGAGGCCATGCGAGATGCCCTGAGTTGAAGTATTTGTAGACCCTCAAACGAACATTTTACATGTTCCTCTGGACAAGTGCCATTGAAAAATGAGACATCATGGGTAAGATGTGGTGAGCATCAAACCCTATAAATTATCTACAAGTTGATACTAATAAAACACAATCAACTATTATCACTAATTTATAGTCTAACTTATAAGCTTTTTGTGTTTTATACTTTAAGTTGTATTAGGTTAAGGATTTAATTGGGATCAGTAAGATCAGGGCAGCATGTCATTGTCCAAGCAATGATAGGGGAATACAAATTTGAAGTGCTATTACCAAGGAGTTATATCTTGAACTATAGTCACTATCTAGTCTATTGTCATCATAAAATAGCCGTACAAAACTTTGTCATACCGCTGAAGAAGAACCAGCCATCTGAAGAAGAACAAAATTCAAAAATTCCCCTGAGACCCTGAAATTTTAGCCAACTCCATAACTGCCAGAATTTCAAAGAAACAACATTATAGCACCCTTCAAGTTGTTTGAAATGGTCATGATGGGGTGCAGGGATCACCAGAAGGTGTTTATCATAGTAAACTGCCTTGACACAGTGAGCCAGAATATCATTCTTCTCAATTTATCCGCCAGAAAATGGACTTATAAGAAACAAAGGTCACAATCATAATAGAGTTCAGCAGTCTGGAACACCTCTCCAACTGAAAGCAGGAGTTCCTCAGCATTCAGCTACAAAGAGATAAGTCTATCAAAGCCTTCATTAGTCACTTCTAACAGAAAGAAGAGATACTTATGGGTATGGGGGCGTTAACTGATTTTGATGCCTGGACTGCCATGAAGTTGGCGTTGCAAGGATATAAAGAGCTAAATTGGGTCGTGATCCCCACGCTGACTGCAGATACAAATACAGCTCAATTTCTCAAATTTTTGTATGTTCGTTGGGCCACCTTTGATGCCCCCAATAAGAGCTTCTGCAACATCAATACTTTTTCTATGGGTTATGAGGGGAAACCCCCCAATAAAGAACAAGTGAGCTCACCACAATGGTCAAGTTAGTTCATTTAAAAAGCTCTATAAAAAGCAACATGTGAAATCAGAGCATCTGCTACAAGTGCAGAAAATATGGGCATATTCACAGTACTGCTGCACTAAACCTGACAAAATTAGTGTGGTTGTCCCTACTGACGAAAATTCTTCTGCTTAGGAAAAGATTGGGTGGAGTAGACGTGGGATAGTCTACCTCCATCTTCACGCATGTTATTCCTTACTGTGTTTATGCAATTACCAACTTATAAGCAGGGGCCCCTGAGCCCAAAAAGATCAAAAAGTGGCATGACCCTATATGAATAAGATGCAAGCCCTGAAAGCACACTCAGAAGCCAATAATCCTTTGACAGATGTTAACATTTTGATCCCCATGGCTACCATCAAGAAAAAATTTCCTGATGTAGCTGAACAGCTTTTACAATCCTTTAGTTTTGCAAATGATGCCGCGATTTATTGAGTAAACAATATTTTTTCCTGTTTTTATTGCACTTTTGCTGTTATTTGGGTGAATCAAGTAAGAGTTTGATTCATCATCAATAGTGGGACTCCAACCAATATTGTTTCTATAAATTTGTGAAGGAATTAAGGCTTGTCCCCACTGTAGATCATAATAAAGTTTACAGAATAGCGGGCCTACATATCACTACATCTTGAGGTGACTATAGAGCGTTGCCTTTAAAATTCAGCTCCTTTCTTGTGACTGCACCAGTAATAGTTCTGCCTAATTAGTAATAAAATTTGATCAGCACCGGATTCATATAACAGCATGGGTTCCAGCGTGATTTTAAAACAATACTCCTAGAATTTTGGGACAAAAATTGCTGTTGTTCTACCACCAAGAAGGGGAACTATCCCCTGACTAAGAAGAATGACTACATTAGCCTGATCTACGCAGACAGGATCATTCCTGTAAATTATTGACAGGTTGGCAAACGTTCCTGGCTGCTGCCAGACTAATTTGAAGAAAGATGGGGGATAAATTTGAGGGCATGAGCGCTGATGGTTGTGAAGCCCAAGGAACAGTGCATCATTGGGACTACCCTTATCTTGGATATTCCTGACTATCTGTATGGTGAAATTCATGCACCCTTGTAAAAAGGCTTAACTGAACCCTATGTAGCACATAAGATTTTAAACCATGGAAATGGCAATATTAAGATACTGGTAGCCAACCTCCTGTATAAGCCAATATGGATAGAAAAGAATCTGGTAGTGGCCTTAGTTCATATAGTCCCTACTACAGAGCTTTTATCTTTATACGCCTTTGGTAAGTTGAATGAGATAGGATTACCTGATGAGCCAGAATCACCAACACTTCTTGCTGTATTTGATCTGGACAAACTAATGGGGATCTTAAAGGACAAAAGTATCAGTACTTAAATTATGAAAATCATGTTCTGAAGTGTTTTCACAAAAAGATTATGATCTGGGGTGCACCAAAAATATAGTTCAAAAGGTTCATGTTAAGGATCAACCTCCAATTTATATGTGAGCCATTCACCATTTGTAAGAAAATGAGGTGATAGTTGCCATTGAAGTTACTAAGCTACTGGACCATGGGTTGCTGGTTCTATCATCAAGCCCTTGTGCAAGTGCAATTTAATTGGAAAAAAGAAGGATGGATCCAACCAGCTTGTTATAGAATATTGTTAGTTGAATAAAATAAAAAAGGACTTCTACCCACTTCCACAAAATTGTAATGGATCATGTGGTACCTGATCCGTACATTACTATGGATCAGTTAGTACTAGATCCAAATAGGAAATTTATAAGAGGAAACCTGAATAAAGGGGAATTAGAGTGAGGGAAATTTGATGGTCTGAAGCCAAAATGCATCTGAGTCAATATGACATCAGACTTTATGAGAAATTCAGATGATGATTCCATGGGGAATGGAATCTTTGCCTGAGATGTGTGGGACGGTTCAGGAGAGCTTAGCATAGTGGAAAGCCTATTTTATATTTGCAAATGCACTATATATTTGAGGATAGGCCGGCTTGAATAGCCAGTTAAGTCTTCTACAATAAATCCTAAAACCAAATAAAGAGATTGTTGGCAGAATCAAAAAGAGTATTTTATTTTAAAATAGAATAATCAAATCAGAAGGCATGGGATCCAATGTGGTCATGGTGTGGCGTTGGCGTGCCACTTGATATCCTCCTACAGCGTGTGGACAGGTATCTGAGGACACGTGGCAATGGCAAAACTTGGTGGATGGGTTCAGGGTCTGGCTCTGGCGGGCTGGTCCCTAATAGAGTCAGTTATGTGGCTCTTACTTCCAGATTTCCTTAAAAATAATGATGCAAACTTGTTTATTACATTAGACTCAACTCAAATTGTTCTTAGTTCATCTGTGAGTGTATGGAGGTGGATGTTTCAAAGGGGGAGGAATGGACTGACTGTGAGTTGAAGGAGGTGGAGGTTCAGAAAAGAAAGGAATGGATCTGCGGTGATCCAAAAGAAGTATCACAAGCAATGTGTCAGGTGTGGTTGGCTCAAGTATCTGGAGGAACTGGGTAGGAAGTGTACTGGGGGGCAGATGAAATGGTGCAGGCTATGGAGAATCTAAAGGAGAATCAATGGGGGAGTATGGCGCAAGCAGTGGCCCATCAGGAGCAGCAGGCGGATACCCAAAGGGTGTCCAAAGGAGCTGTGGATGAGTTTTACTGGGAGGTGAATGAATGGCATTGGCCATGGCGGATATTGAGAGGAATCTATGGGGAAGTGTGGAGTGAGTGGTGACCCAGAAAAAGCAACAGGTGGATCCAAGAGGAGCGTCCAGAAGGGCCATGGACAGAGTGTGTTAGGAGATGGACAAGATGGCATGTGCCCTGGCAGATACCGAGGGAGAGCTATGGATAGTTTGGAGTGGGCAGTGGCCCACCAGAAGCAACAGGAAGATCCACAAAGAGCATCTGGAGGAGCCGTGGATGGAGTGCACCGGGGGCTGGATGAGATGACATGTGCCCAGATGGATGCTAAGGAGAAGTTATGGGGTTGTTTGGAACAGACAATGGTCCACCGGAAGCGACAGGTGGATCAGCGCAGAGCACCAGATCCAGAGTTTGGGAGATGGGCTAAGGGCTGGCTGAGTGCATGAGTAAAGTGGAAAGGTGATTCAAAGGAGGAGATGACATGGCAAATGGGAGAAGTTGGCGCGCAGTGCATGAGGATGGCCCAGGGATTCCAATCTTCACAGGGGGGGTGATGTAATGGATCAGGTACCACCTGATCCATACATTGCTACAGATCAGTTAGTACTAGATCCGAATAGGAAATATATAAGAGGAAGCCTGAATAAAGGGGAATCAGAGCGAGGGAAATTTGACAGTCCAAAGCCAAAATGCATTTGAGTCAATATGATGTCAGACTTATGAGAAGTTCAGACGATGATTCCATGGGGAATGGAATCTTTGCCTGAGATGTGCGGGATGGTTCAGGAGAGTTTGGCATAGTGGAAAGCCTATTTTATATTTGCAAATGCACTATATATTTGAGGATAGGCCGGCTTGAATAGCCAGTTGAGTCTTCTACAATAAATCCTAAAATCAAATAAAGTTTTTTTGGTGGAATTGAAAAGAGTATTTTATTTTAAAATAGAATAATCAGATTGGAAGACATGGGCTCCAATAGCGGGCATGGTTTGGCGTTGGCATGCCACTTGGTATCCTACTACAGCGTGTGGACAGGTATCTGAGGACACGTGGCAATGGTAAAACTTGGCGGATGGGTTTAAGGATTGGCTCTGGCGGGCTGGTCCCTAGTAAAGTCAGTTATGTGGCTCTTACTTCCCAATTTCTTCAGGGAATATTGGTGAAAACTTATTCATTACAAAAACAACAATGTTCTTGATTGCTTAGGAGGGTCTCATTTTTTTGGCAATGGATCCCATATCCAGGTACTGGCAAATTGACCTACCTAGGGAAGACCAGGAAAAATGTGTAATTATTATTAACAATGGCCTATATCAGCCAACACAGTTACCCCAAGGTTTTTGTAATGTGCTGGTAACATTCCAACAAGACATGTATCAGCGCTACAGTTCTTTGGACTGGCGCCAGGGTTTGCGGTGGCTTGAAGCTGAAAAAATTGAAAAGAGTGCTGAGGAGGAAATGGGAAAAATGGGTTAGAAAACCAAATATTTTATTAAACTAAAAGGCTTCGATATTTATAGGGTGCATTAGGACTTGGTGCCTTTGAGATTGTTGGGGCCTCATCCAATCAGAATCTTTACTGATCTTCCAGATAGCCTCCTTTTGGGCGTCCTTAATGGATAGCGTCGCTCACCTGACTGAATGGGTTGTCATGGTTAGATGACATTATAGTAGGAACTGATGCTAGAGATAAGGCTGGGTGACAGGAAGCCCAGAAGGTGAAACTTTAGGCTCTCCCTGACCTGAAGCACACCTTAGATCAACGATGGGTGCAAGCCAAGCATGCCCAGGTTGATATTAAGGGGGTGCAAAACGCCCAGCCTCTGATCTCAGCTCAGGCACTAAAACAAACGATTTACACATTAAACAAAGATGGTTCGATTCACTTGGTGGAGAGCAAGGGTTTGAGTCCCACTCCAGCTATGAAATTTTAAGCTCAGGTAAAAATATGGCTTCAATCAATTACTCGAGTGAAGGCACTTATGGTGTATTTTACTAAAATGGATGGAAGCGTCTGTTTATTGGAGCATCAAGGCTTGAGTGCACTTCTGCAGAACCTGAATTTCTTAGGCCCATTTTAAATATGTTTTTGCGACCAACATTCCTTGTTGGTTGACTTTCTTAAATAAAAACCCCATTATTTTACGTTTTTTATCAATGGTTCCTTGGGCAAACTTGGTGGTGGACCTCTTTGGGGAGGTCTCCAACCATGTGGGCCACTACCTTATCTCACAATTTAACAAAATCCCAGGGGCACCTGTGGGCCGCCCAGGTCCCCTCCAGATCGAGGCACCCAAGCCCCTGACGCCAAGCTACACTTGATTATGGACGCCCCTCTGGGGTCTACTCAAGCGGTGATGTTCCTTACTTACCTGGTATTATATGTTGCCCTTTACACCCTTGCCTAGGGTACCCTTTGCACTGGCACTATTCAAGGTGCCTTCCTACACATTTTCTAATGGCTAGTTCCCTAGCAATGTGGGTTTGCATCCCACATCACCTTGCTGGGAATGAGAGAGTTACAGACACTCTCTTGACATTAGTTGACCAACCTTTTTTTATAATATGTGCATAAAAATTAACCATGTGGGACTTTCATTATTATTAAATTGGGTGCGCTGGCCATTTGTCACTGCCATAATGGTGCTCACCACAGTTTTTTCGTTTGGTTTTGTATTGATGCATCTCGGCGTTATTATTGCAACTACCAATTGGGAAGTGCCCACCCTTCCTGCTCATACCTGGTGGTCTCGGACTTTTTGCAATCCTAATATTGTGATTCCCCACCTTTCTTCCGAGATTTACTCAAAAATTCATCAGGCCTTAGCTTCTCTTGAGCCAAAACCCGCGTTAGGAAAAAACAATTTGTCTAGTTCACATCCGCTTTTGTGAGGAGTGGATCTGTTGTCCCAGTTGTCTCCCAAGGCGGGTGACTGGGTATTTGCGGTACTCTGCACACAGCCGCTCTTGTGGCGGGCAATAGGGGGTTTGGAACATGTCTTGGAGCAGAATTGACCTGATGAAGCATCTCTACATTTCTTCTTCAAGTTCTTTTCTCTGCATCAAGCGGGTTGGCTGATGAAGGTATACTTGAGTGAATTCTGTGAAAAAGCCCAGGATTTGCCATTAACCGATGAAGTTAAAACGTTGTTTCTCCATTTGACCTTGGATATATCAATGTGAAACTCCCTGATTTGGCAGTTGCCTACTTCCAAATTTGATCATCTTGTCAAAACCCTTTGGGGTAGTTTCTCCACCCCAACCTGGAAGGGGCCAGGTAATTTGGCCATCATTGGATCAAAACATATAAATATGGAAGCTGAAAAGTCACGCGCGCCTCTGGAAATGAGGGAATCTTATCTTTCTTATCCTTCTACTTCTTCTAAATTTGGAACTTTACAGGGGTCTAGCCCCAAGAAGGAAGTAAAGGTTTCAGATGATTCTGCCACGATGATGTCACCCATGGTCATCCCTATAAATAGCGCTTCCTCAACTAGTGATTTTTCCTTGCATCGTGAGATGCTTCCCACTGATTTCCTCCCCGTCTCAGCGGAAATTGGGAACATCAGAGGGTCCAAATCTAAATTTAGCAAAAAAGGATTTTGTTATCATTTTCTCTCCCCAACACATTTCCGAGGTGCATGCTGAGGCATCGTCTCTAGGCTTGGGGGTGATGGCCTTGGATAGTGATGCATACCAAACCCTCAGAGTGAGCATGGGTTTGTTAGAACCGGAAAACGCGTTTTATAACGCAAACAATTTATCCCAAACTGAACTGTTTATTTGCTCTTATGTTCTAGATGAAGACCCCATCTCAGCATATCAGATTACTCCTGAGAACCCTCGTTTGACCCCTACCATGATTAGGGGCTCTCAGGAAGTGGAAAAGGAACTTTGTTATATATATAAAGATGTGTATGCACCTGCAGAAGGTGTAGTGGGATATGTGGCCTCAGTAGTAATAGTGGCCCACTATCCCTCCCCCTTCTATGATTCCAAAACATACCCTGATGGCTTGTTCAAGCCTGAGGAAGAATTTTCTGGTGAGTTGATGGCGTTTTCTGCATTGAATAAATCCCATTCTGGATACTTCTTGTTGACTGCTACCCTTACATCCTCTAATGGAAAGTTCAACACAACTATTTTGGTGTACTGGTGCTTCAAATAAGTTTATCGACCAAAACCTTACTGACTACCTTGAGTTGAGTTACTCACCAGGTGGTATGGTTAGGGGTGGGGCATCTCAAGGTATTCCCACACTGAACATCATAAAGTCCATCAAAATCTAGGTAGGTTCTTATCTATTGTCTGACCAGTTTCAAGCTATCAAGAACCTCTTGTTTCCCATCATTTTGGGTGTTGAGTGGTAACGGAAGTTTGATGTCAGAAATAATTTGAAAGAGAACACTTTATCCTTGTTTTTGACAAACGGTCACCAGTTGTTTGTTCCTTTGTCTGAGGATAACACCCAAGGCCAATTACCTCATTGGCCCAATGTTCCCAGTCCATATCTTGCCCCATTGCTGAAGCCCACCGTGGGACTTTTCTTACCTTCTTGTTTGGAGGGGTTGGCATCTTCTTTTGATGCTGCTTCAGCTAGTACGCTACCAGAACATTCCAAGTTTGATTGTGAATTTAAACTTACTGTGGATCTGGTGCATATTTCTTCTCCCATATAACCATTGACTGTCCGGGAGGAAGAGGTTTTAGATGTATGGGTGAAGGAGCAATTGGCCAAAAGTGCCATTTTTCAGCGTACCTCCCCTGTTTGCTCCCCACTGCTATTTGTGGAGAAGGCTGATGGAACTTTACATCTGTGTGTTGATTATGGATTTTAAACAATGTGACTGTACCCAACCTCCATCCTATCCCTTTAGATTCCCAGATTGCGTGCTATGTGGAGAAGGCGAAGGTCTTCTCCAAGCTGGACTGCCTCAATGCGTTCAATCAAATCCGGATAAAGAAGGGACAGGAATGGTTAACCACATTTCGCACCAGAAAAGGAATTTTCCAGTTCTGGGTTATGCCCTTTAGGCTTAAGAATGCCCCTGCCATCTTTCAACGCCGCATTGATGCTGCACTGGAAAACTTGTTGGGGGGTATGTGCGGTTGCCTACATGGATGACATTCTGGTGTTTTCCCCCGATCATGAGACATATGCAGTACACCTTCAGCAAGAAGTGGAGAGATGAGGGCCGCTTGACTTACCCTCAAGATTAGTAAATGCGAATTCTTCAAGTCCCAGGTTACTTTTCTGGGCAACGTCATTTTTGACCAGGGCCATATGATAACTCCTGACAAGGAGAAGGCTATTCGTGAGTGGCCTACACCCACCTCTGTCAAGGAACTAAGGAGCTTTTTGGGGACGTGTACGTTCCTCAAGAAGTTCACACCCAATCTCTCCGAGGTGGCAGCTCCCTTATATAAGGATAGTGGGGCCAAGGTGCTTCAGTGGTCCCCCATTTTTGGAGGATGCTTTCCAGGATGTAAAGTGCACCTTGTTATCCACATCCATCCTTCGCCATGTTGATCCTGCAAAGGAGTTCATTGTGTCCTCAGATGCTTCCAACTTTGCCATTGCGGCTGCCCTGTTACAGGTGGGTGAAAATGGGTCCAAGCATCTCATGGGTTATTTTTCTAGGAAAATGTCTCTGCATGAGTTAAACTAAGCCGTATATGACAAGGAGTTATTAGCAGTGGTGGAGGCGCTGATTTATTGGCGTCACCATTTACATGGCTCTTCCCAACCATTCTGGGTATGCACAGACCACTGAGCCCTGTTGTACTACCGTGCTCCACATGTTTTAACACCACGTCAGACCCGTTGGAATGAGACCCATGCCCTATTTACATTTTCCTATGAGTTCAACAAGGGCAAGGAGAATGGTTTGGCGTATTCTTTGAGCTGCAACCCTGCTTTGGCTCCCAATCCAAAGGAGGTAGAGATTCACAACACCTGGTTGATGATTCCACCAAGTATGATTCTGCCTCAACTTCCCAAGTCCATGGTACATACGCTAGCGCTCATGCCTTCAGAAAATGCAGCAGAATATAGCATGTTTAGGAAGGTAGTTCTTTCTCAGCTGTTATCAGCTGAATATGCTGTTGTTCTCGCTAAGAGCGCTCTGAATCAGGAGGACTTATCCAGGAGTTATCACATGTAGGATGAGATGGTGTGGTTTCAGGGGCACCTATGGGTTCCTGCTGGACCACTACGCCTGGAGATCATCCAGGACCATCATGATGGAATCACCGTTGGTCATCCTGGAAAAGCAAAGACCTTGGAGTTGATACGACGTAATTACAATTGGAAGGGCTTGCCTGTTCAGGTAGGGCGGTACTTAAAGAGTGCCTGATCTGCAATCAAATGAAACCCAATCGGCAACCTTTAGCAGGGTTGCTGGTACCAGTCCAAAAGGCTGAAGGGCCCTGGACTTCCCTATCAGTGGATTTCATTGTGGAGTTACCCGTTTCAGATGGGTATGATGCAATCATGGTAGTGGTGGACCGCTTTACAAAGTTCGCCCATTTTATTCCTTGCAGACCAACGATAACTGCCGCTGAAATGGCCAGGCTCTTCGTCGCCCATGTATTTGCACTTCATGGGGTTCCTCAAGAAATCATTAGTGACCAGGGACCCCAGTTCACCTCTGTCTTTTATGAAGAGTTGTGTAAAACTCTTCAGATCCGCCCCTGGCATACAACTGCTTATCACCCCCAATCAGATGGGCAGACTGAGAGAGTAAACCAGTGTTTGGAACAATTTCTGCGTTGTTACACCACCGCAGACCATTCAGATTGGGTTCCTCACCTTCCTATGGCCCAGTTTAGCTACAACAACACTTTGCATTCATCAATAGGGTGTTCACCTTTTTTTGCTAACCACGGCTTTAACCCTGCTTTTAACATGGAACCCAGATGTGGTTCCAAAGTGGAAGCGGTGCTGAACTTTGCTAAGACTCTCAAGAAGGTCCATCAAGGGGTGTCCACAAGTTTGGAGGCGGCTATTCTCGTGTATATGGAGAATGCTGATGGAAAGCGCCGAGTGGGTCCTGCATACAAGGAAGGGGATCTCGTGATGCTTGATGCTCGCAACATCCTTATCAAGCAGCCATGCAAAAAACTGAGCCCAAAGAGGATTGGTCCTTACCGTGTGGTTAGAAAGGTGGGACATGCCTCATAACAGTTGGATATTCCCTTCGCGTTTCAGATCTTCTCCATCTTTCATGAAAGCAAGTTGACCCTGTTTGAGGGCCCTCCTCCTGTGACTCCCGAGGCTTATCTTGTGGATGGGGCACCAGAATGGGAAGTGGAGGAAATAGTAGCCTCCCACTGGGTTAAGCGACGCCTGGAGTACTTGGTATCTTGGAAAGGGTTTGACGCAGCAGAGAACAGTTGGGTGCCAGCACGGGATTGTGTACATGCCCAAGACCTGATCGAATCTTTTTGTAATCATTTCCCTGAGGCTGCAGGATCTCAGCCTAAGCCAGCCGTTGCTGCTATGAAGTTGCCGCCAGCACATAAGATCTTCTCCTTAGCAAACGCCCCTGGGGGGGTGGAGCCCAAGAAGGAGGAGAGGGTAATGTCATGGTTGGATGACATTATAGTAGGAACTGATGCTAGAGATAAGGCTGGGTGACAGGAAGCCCAGAAGGTAAAACTTCAGGCTCTCCCTGACCTGAAGCACACCTTAGATCAACGCTGGGTGCAAGCCAAGCATGCCCAGGTTGATACTAAGGGGGTGCAAAACGCTCAGCCTCTGATCTCAGCTCAGGCACTAAAACAAACGATTTACATTTTAGACAAAGATGGTTCAATTCACTTGGTTGGAGAGCAAGGGTTTGAGTCCCGCTCCAGCTATGAAATTTTAAGCTCAGGTAAAAATATGGCTTCAATCAATTACTCGAGTGAAGGCACTTATGGTGTATTTTACTAAAACGGATGGAAGTGTCTGTTTATTGGAGCATCAAGGCTTGAGTGCACTTCCGCAGAACCTGAATTTCCCAGGCCCATTTTAAATATGTTTTTGCGACCAACATTCCTTGTTGGTTGACTTTCTTAAATAAAACCCCCATTATTTTACATTTTTTATCAATGGTTCCTTGGGCAAACTTGGTGGTGGACCTCTTTGGGGAGGTCTCCAACCATGTGGGCCACTACCTTATCTCACAATTTAACAAAATCTCAGGGGCACCTGTGGGCCGCCCAGGTCCCCTCCAGATCGAGGCACCCAAGCCCCTGACGCCAAGCTACACTTGATTATGGACGCCCCTCTGGGGTCTACTCAAGCGGTGATGTTCCTTACTTACCTGGTATTATATGTTGCCCTTTACACCCT
This sequence comes from Massospora cicadina, assembly GCA_022478985.1. Taxonomy (NCBI): domain Eukaryota; kingdom Fungi; phylum Entomophthoromycota; class Entomophthoromycetes; order Entomophthorales; family Entomophthoraceae; genus Massospora; species Massospora cicadina. The sequence goes on along the minus strand of JAKSZP010019388.1, from coordinate 315 downwards.
TGCCTGGGGTACCCTTTGCACTGGCACTGTTCAAGGTGCCTTCCTACCCATTCTTCTAATGGCTAGTTCCCTAGCAATGTGGGTTTGCATCCCACATCACCTTGCTGGGAATGAGAGAGTTACAGACACTCTCTTGACATGGGTGGAGATGCCACCCCACGTGACTCAGGAATAGGCGAGGATGATCCTGAAATAGATTTAGCTCAGGTAGGTATGATGACCAATTTGGCACGGCCTGATTTGGAAGACAGGAATTCAATATGATTCTTATCTTAAATCCTGACAAGGCCCCCTCAAGATCCTGTCAGAGGGGGG
>JAKSZP010019387.1:0-15802 GCA_022478985.1 Massospora cicadina | reverse complement strand
GCTTGTAATGACCGAGTTGAAAGAGGAACTCTGGAAGCAAGTCTGACCTAGCAAGGAAGGAACGATCAAGAGTGAAGGACATTATTTCAGGAGGATCAACAATGATGTTAGGTGCATCTGCAAAAGGAGCTGAATCCAGGAGACCTTTAGAATCTAACTCTGAAATTGATGACAGAGGAAGGATTGGCCACAATTCATTTGAGACAATCGCTAACCTGGTTTCGGTGGGGTTGGTTAATCTTTCTGGTTTTTCCATGGAAGGACTATCCACTGATACTTGGCTAGGAGTATGAGTCCTGGAAGGACCATAGAAGAGGTTCTGTCATGCAGACCAACTAATCCTCTGGAAGAGATGAAGATCTTGATTAGACAAACTGTTGAGCAGCTGTTGGTACTGAAACTCAGAATTTGACATATGAGCTGGACAAGATGGGAGATGTCAGAATTATGTGATAGTCGACATTATGCACTCTGAAATCAATTAAGATCCAAATTTGGAGAAATTAATTTCAATATTAATGGAATAAGCTCTCCAGAGAAGAATTAAGAATGATATGAGCCAAGAGGTTATGAGAAGAAAAATAACAAGGGTGAACATAGATGAGTATTCTTAATTGGGCCATGAAATAAACATCAATGGCAAGAGTTTCCTGTTGAGGATGAGGAGAAAATCATGAAATCAAGGACGCTGGACCAAGAATCCTGAATATTACAGTGGATCATATGCCCTGACAGGGGGAAAACCGGATCCTGCGATTAATATCATCACAAGTAAATCAATCAGCCTGGCACAACAGAAGATTGTGGGGACGTGCTCTGAGTAGGAAGTAGCGAGAAGGAAGAGGAAGAGAGCTGCATGCCAAAGGTCATCCTGAGCAGCGTTGAGTACTGATGATCAAACTCCACTTGAGCAAATGAAGTATTTGACTGTGTGTTTAGAGTGGTGTTCTCCTGCCCTGATTCTTTCCTCTCTGGAAATCTAGGCAAGAGGGGGATGTGCTGGGATTTTTGACCATATCCCTAGCCTGCTAGATTATCAGGAATTACTAGAGGATAATTCCCTAAAGCGAGGTGAATTGGAAATCTATTGACTCTTATTTCAGAGTAACTATGTTTGGGGGATTTTAAGTTATTCTCCTGGTCAGATTCATCAGGGATCGATCTGGACAAATGCCTAAGATTTTGTCAGGCATAGTTGATGACAAAATAGGGGCATCTGATAGTTGATTAACTACCAGGTGTACCATATTTGGATTGGTCAGGTTTCATCACCGCACAATTAGGAATTTAGGGATCAAGTTGCAATGAGAGTGATGCTGCCTGCAAATAGCAAATTGATCAGTTGTTTGAAAACTGCCTTAATTGGTAATAAGTCCCATTACCTAAGCAGGTCGCTTGCCAAATATGGTTGATCCGTTGGATTGAGAGGAAACGTTAGGGACACGTTTTCCAACTCTTTCCATTTTAGGTCTCAAGGATGTCCAATGACTGAATCCTAGCTAGGATGGGGAAGATCATCGCTGCTGAGATAAGGATGGGTGATTCAACAGCAATGGCTGCCATTTAATCGAGATAGTTTCAACTGATGGTTGGGCGCTGAATCCCACACTATAAATTCCCTAGAATTTACTAATTAACAAAATAGAATCTACCAGATAATAATTTGCATACTATCACTTTTACTAGAGTCTTAGCTTAGTAAGCTTTAGCAGCATCCATTTTGTTCTATTCTTTCTCAGGGTTATTATTGCTATGTGCGATAATTGGGAGACTCTTTAAGAAAAAGAGTAAGGATCTGAGCGGGGATCTAGAGAAGAAGTGGAATCAAATTGTGGATTGCTGCCGACTATGTGTCAAACCAGAGAAACTGTAAATGGGGATCTAAGAGTATATTGAGTTAGGTGGTATGAGGGAACAATCCCTATTTCAAGACATCATAAGTATTTTGAGAGGAATTATTGGCCAAGAGTTGGGCTGAAATCTAATTCTTCTATACAACTATGGATAATAGTCATCATACTATTATCATACAATTATATCAACTATTATACAACGCAGAGAATTGCACAAAACCCAAACCTGTGCAAATAATAAGTTTATAGGGGTTATTGGCAAAAAATAATCAGACCCTATATTTTTACACCATTAGAGAGCATGTCATCAACCCAAACGCTCAAGGCATCCTCCTCCCTCAAGGACAAGGGATAAATTGGAGGAGATATCTTGACGCGAACTATGGTGAACTTAAACTCAAATTCAAGCTTGGTGTGCTTAAGGATGGCTGTCCTTAGAGGGATCAAACAGGTCAGCATATCTGCATATGCATTCAAGCAGGATAAGTGCCAGGGTCGGGGTGTCAGTCAGTTGTATAGAGGCTAGGCCCATCTTAGGTGAGGGGCCCCACCTTCTGGGAAGCGCCATTGCGCTCTCATCCAAGCAAGAGATGGAAACCGTGACTCCTCTAGGGGAACTTTACATGCATGGTAGAGTCCACAAGGTTGGTGAAGATGTCAAACCATCACCACCAGCTAACACCCAGAATAATAGGGTGCAGGATCTTTAAATTGAGTAGAAGCTCTCCACAAAGTACCCATCTCCTGCATTGAAGGGAACAGTTGATAGTACGTGATAGCTCAGAATGGTTTGAAGTGGACCACCTTTCACAAACTAACCAGCACCCAGGGGTAGGTCTAGGGCCCCCACCAGCTATTTACAGATGAAGTTTTCAGTAGCGCCTGTGTCCACCAAAGTGAGCGCTTAGAATTTCTTCCCTGTAGAGGAGAAGGTAGCCATGAACAAGAATTAAGGAGAGGGGATTTTATTTTCTACAGAGCCAAGGGAGGAGAGGATGGTTCCAAGCCCAGAGGGCGGAGAATAAGAGAAAGTATTCTCTGGGTATTCAACAGAGTATGACTTCACAATGACAGTGAGTTGCCATGGAATTTAATTTGAGTAGGGTAGCTTAATGCTCTATGTTTAGCGGAAGGGAGATCCTTAACACACGAAACTACACCAGTCAGGATTACCAAGCTTTTGGTGGAGTCAGCCAAGGAGAGCTCCTCTTCAATCATCTTTTCATGGATATATACCCGTTTCTGGATAGGGTCCGTTAAAAAAGACTCTGGATTAATTGGGAAGAGTTGTTCAACTGGGCCAAATGGTACAAAAGGTTGGACAAGAGGCATAGGTTTTAAAACGGCAACTGAGGGTCTGTGGCTAGAGTGAAGTGCTTGCTCTGAATCAAATGGGTTAAACTTAATGACCCCTCTACTTCTGAAAGCAAAAGCGAGGGGTACTTTGTGGAGTGCAGCGGTTCAGGGCCAGTATTGAGAAGTCCCCTCACTTATGATGGAGGTTTTAGTCTCATCTTACCTCGAGCTCACTTCTTTCTAAGCGATACTTGGAGAGTACAGAAGCGGTATATTCTATGGTTAGGTTGGAGGTGTCCATAACAGCTAGTGCCTCACATGGATATGTTACAACAGGATCTGAAACCTAATTGGGGCACCACAGAGATAAGTTGTCAAGTTCTAAGGTCTAAAAACCGCGTTACAGTTAGGCTTGGCAGAACAGAGGCTGTTGTACAGCAGGGATGCAAGGATGTAGCATGTACCAATTAATGGGGAGGGTTATCTCATATGCTAAGGGCAGCACCAGTTTTATCAGGGACTTGTGGAGGAGGGACATTTTTTAACTGTTCAGGAGATTCCAAACTTTATGCCTTCTTTTTAAACAGGCGCAAGCGCTGTGCCATGGTGAGGTCTCCTTGGGCAAAATGGACAAAGGAGTTATAATCCACAAAGGTAGCAGGGGGAAACTCTCAGGGCGTGACAAAAGTTATAATACTGGGATAGATTCCTGGAGAGATCCATTATTCTCCACAGAGTAACGTAACCATTGGTGAGCTCAGTCTGAAATCTCTTAGAGCAGCAGTTGGTAAAAGAGAATGTCAGTTAAGTTCTTACCTTGAGACTTCTTGTGGGCCCTAAGGCTGGACAACGTGGTAAAAAACTACTATTTATATTTTGAATCGCATGAATGGTGGAAGGTGAGGCTGGTAGTGGCAGATACTGAACACTGTATGAGCTTCTTGATTGAGGGAAGCCGCGCAACGCCCTCTGCCATCCTTTGAAGAAGGTAACAAACAAGGCCAGGAGGGATATGACAGTACCATCCCAGTGAACCACTTTAAAAGGGGCAACTCTGAGCGGGTTGAGCTAACACTAGTCATCCAACAGCAGAAGAAACTCACAAGAAAATCGAGGCTTTTCTAAAACAATGTCAGGGAAACTGGAGCGTAGGAGATCGCAGAAGGAAAAGCGCCTTTCAAAAGGTGTAACAATAAGGCAAAGTGACCCATCAAGAGGAAGCAACGTTCCAGAAAATCCTGGTTATGTTTTCATAGAAATTTAAATATATAAAACACATACCAAAATGATGCCAATCAACAAGGACATGAGTCCCTGAGAGTTGGGGAAGGTAGCATAAGAACTGAAGTGAAACGCATTAAAATAAGACATGGTGGAGTTGACAGGATAGGTTTCAGTGTGAGGGGGTTTCACGCACAACTTGGGAGTTAGACCAGAGTGGGAAAAGGACAATGAAAATATTATGAGTTCACCTGATTTATACTTTATATAAATATATAGAAATAGATGGGAAAACTTGTACAAATAATTCCTAAAATTAATCAATTTTACTGTCAATGGATTTATTCGAGGTATGCTAACCAGGGGACAGACAGTACCGATCACAACACTCAAAACGTCAAAACAAACTACTAACCAGGTGGGAAGCAGAAACTGCTTAACCCACCATGGCAGAGGGTGAGGAGGGGTCGGGGGGTTGGTTTTCAGAAAGACCCACCTCGATCAAGGGGTGTTGGTTACAGTACTGGATCAGAGCAGAGAGCCAGGGCGTTGGGGCATCTGCATAGTGGGGGCTGAGGTCAGCGTAGTAGGAGTTTTCCACTTCTTCATCAAGATAATGATGGTAAAGTGTTTCAACAAAAGCTGCGAGGAGAACTTCAGCTTCTTTGCGGGCTTCAGGAAGTTGGGTGAAAAGGGAGATACTGTGGCGGGTGATTTTGGCTGGGGGTTGAATGAAGCAAGTGTTGCGAAATTCATAACAGCGATTTCAGCATCATCAAATAGTTTTGAGATGTCACTGCAGGGAGATTCAGGGAAGTCGGGGGGAAGAAGATGGTGGGCAGGCCATGCTGGAGCTGAGCCACTGACTGGGCCACCGCGGTGCGTAGTTTTGGGCAATGAGGAGAGGCCACCGCAGCTAAGGCGAGCTGGTGGTCACTTTGGAAGGGGGCTGTATTGGGTAGAGGAGCGAAATAGCGAGGGGTAGGGGTTTCATCGAAGTTGGGAAGGAAAAATTCTGCTCAACCATAATCGCCATGGCAGAGAGGTTGACCTGTATGCTTACTAATGAGGATATTACCTGATTCGTCAGTTTCAGCCAATAGATCCCATGGATTTTGGTTCACTGGAATAGTGGCATTTAAATTTGAGTGGGTAGGATTGGCCGAATGGGCAGCTGCTTGGGTGTGAATGTTGGTCCAAGCATTGCTCTGATTGGCTGGCTTAGATTTAGGTGGGAGAGTGAGGATGGAGGTTTTGGGTGGGGCTGATTTTCCATGTGGGCCCACTGAACGAGATTGGAGGGTGGGAGGGGCAGCAAAGTGCCCCATACTGAACCTCCAGAGGGGGCTCAGAAGTTGCATCAGCGGATTTGGCCTTAGGGCACGCTCTTTTTGCATGGTCGATGCCAAAGCAGAGGGAACAAATCTGCCTACCATTATTGACCCGAGCCCAAAAGAAATGATCTGGCGCTGCAGCCACACTAGCGCGGGGTGGGATTTGTTGGGCTATGGTAGGGTGGTGTGGTATGATGGTGGCTGTTGCACGAGGAGCAGCAAGGCGTTCTGCACCAGATGGAATGGCAAAGATGAGGTTGGGCTGAGTGCCATAAGCCATGAGCCCCGCGACCAACTGGTCATACAAAACCTGGGGTGGAAGGTGGGATGGGAGATTTGCAAAGGATACCACTAGCGTGGTGTCTGAAGGGAGGCGAGTACGGGTTGTGGGAATGGGGGTTTTTTTATAAATTAGAGGAGTTTGTGCTGCCGCTTCAGCATCCTCCTCAGATTGGAACCCAACGTCAAAGTAGCCCTTAAAAGGGCGGAAGTCTATAAAGCCAGCTGGCGCAAATGCTGTAGTGGCTAGGTCAATAATTGCCTTATCAGCATATGGGAACAAACGCCCATAGTCCACTCTGAGGCAATAGCGGATAGCAGAGCGAGGGAGGGCGAGAGGATGGGGGCGAGAAGGGTGGACGCGCGCCAGGTGGAGCGCTAAGTCCCGTGGGGGGACAAAACGGTTGGAAGCAGTGGGCGGGCTGTTTGAACCCATCCGAACGCGCTTGCCTGCAGGGCGGAAACCGCTAGGTGGGGGTGCACTGCTACCCCACACTGGGGTGGCAGGCGGCAGAGCCAAGGACATCAAATAATAGGTTTTTGGGCAGATGGCTGTAGATAAATAAACTTAAATTTAAAATCGCTCAAAAGTGACTTTGAGCGGTTAAAGAGAGTTTTTTTAAAATCAATTTTACTGTTAATATTTAAAAGCAAAGCCTTTATCAGCTTGGTCCTAAAATCTAAAAAGAAGATTCATGATGATTTCAAAGCACATTAATGAACCTTGATTTGGGATGTTAAATTTTCATTTTTCAACTAAATTGAAATTTAACAAACTTGGTCACATTTCATAACTTTGTAACACGTGTTTTTCTGGATTTTGGGGTTAATTACGCCAATTTTGTGCCTCAAGTGAGATTTTTCCTTAGCCCTAGCTAGCGAATCCAAAACTTATTTCTGGTCAATGACCTAGTAGAGATAGCATCAGTTACCTTTAAGGGTTTTGGCCCTGACTCCAAGGGCTTACTTGACTTTGCTTTGTGGGGCATTCAACACCAGATATGTAAAGACTGTACAGGTTTTACCTACCAGTACCTTTGCTTTGCCATGAGTTACCCCATTGGTGGGACAGTAAGATTCCGCTGGAGTGGTAGATGTTGGTCATTGAGGTTGAGATACCTTCAGAGGGGTTTGGGCCTCCCATTCTACTAGTTGTTTTTATCTTTGTTGTATTGATTGTGGTATTTCTGGCTGAATCTCTTTGTCATACTTAGACATCATTGTCAACATTTTCATAGCTCAAGGTTATTAATTTACTTGAGCCTCATCGCTGACACCTTATTAGTATCAGTGAATGTACCCCCGCCGGTTGAGTTGCCCATTATTCAAAAGTTTTAAGTTTTTCTAAATGAAAGTTACTGTAGGCTGTCAGCTCTATAAGCTATGCTCTTCCAAGCATGATACCCTTTTGTAACTGTGGCTGTAGAAAATCAAGCGTACTTCTCTAATTAGGGCAGTAGGCGTGAACTAAAAAAGTACTTTCGCTAAACTATACCAGGCCACTTTTCTAAAAAATTGATACTAATGCATAAAAGAAGTTTTTGTAAGAATCAGTTTTTGTAAAGATTTTTGTAAGAACTGGTCAAGTATCTGACCATCAAATTAGTTTGTATATTAAACTGGACTGGAAGCGATAGATGTCAATTATGGTGTTAGTTCATTGCTGGATAAACTTAATTCCAGTATTGGTGAAGCAATAGCTTCAAATCACAATCTATTAAAATGTATATGAAGCGATGATGGTCAATTGTGAGATTAGTTCATTTCTGGATATACTTAATTCAAGAATTAGTGAAGTGATAGCTTCAAATTAACTTTGTATGCTTAAATTTTTATTTGTTTAACCTTGACATCTTTTCAAATCTTGGCATGGCATATCCCACCAGTTATCATTCTTAGATCGCTTCTAGAAGTTGCAGATGGAATTGGGTCAGTTTTGATTGTCTTATTAACAGACTTTGAATAGAGAAGGTCCTCAATTTGACCTGTATATTTATTTCTATATTTGTTTGCACATAATTCTGAAACTACTGGACCAATTTGGATGATCTCTTTTTTTAGAAAAGATGCTCAAACTTAGATCCCATTTTATTTTTATAAGGATTGGTCCAATATCTGATCATAAATTAGTATGTATTAGCATTCATCACCCATGCTTCACTACAATGTCTATAGAATCTCAGATATTAAATTTATAAAGTTAGATTTTATTATAGATAAAGAATAACCACTCAGCCAGATCTAATTGCTTAATTGAAACAACAAAAACCACCAACCACTCAGATAAACCTAGCTGAATTTATTAATTCAACTAAAAACTTTTCTTTCCTGTAACAATAACATTAGCTACTATGATTTGATTAAAACACCAATTATCGATAATCACACAGGAAAGATGAGCGTATTCAACAAAAATCAGCTAAACTGGGCGAAAGCTGTAACAGGCAATGGACAAAATGGTGCGCCAAAGGTCAAGAAACGCCCTGGAGGGGGACTGGGAACCAATGCCACCAAGAAACCACAAATTGTGCTACCCCCCAAGTTTGAGGCGTTTATCATGAAACACAACCAGTACATGGAAATCCAGTACAACCAACCCCTTTCGAAGGTAGAGCATGAGCTTTGACTCTACCTAGGGGTTGAGTCACCAACTCTGTGGGAGAAAGTGTGCAAGGCACAGGCCTCCCTCTTCCCCTACGTGGTGTATCTGAACATGGAAATGGTCCCACGTGACTGGGTCAATTTGGGCTTTGAGAACAAAGAAGATGCAGACACCTCCACAAAAGTAGGTGTTGAAGCTGCCCTCCCTGAGGGCAAACAAATTGTGCACACCATGCGCACCATATGGAACAAAGCGAACACGTTGTTCATCTCCTTTGACTTGCTCCATACCAACCACCCCCATAAGCAAATTGAGGAGGAGCTCCGAGCTGTACTTAAACGTTATGAAGATTAAAACAGTTAGAATTAAAAAGATTATAATTGATGCCAAATCTGTGCACAGGAAAGGCAATCTCCATAATCCACCTGATCCACAAGTTGGCCACGGATCTCACAAGAATCCCTCACATAGCACAATTTTCATCTCCCAGATGGGAAGGTGTCACAGCCATTCCACATCACACTGGAATGTGCACTGCCAATCTGCAACCACTGCACCACATTGGGGCACAAGGAACATGCATGCCCAGTGAAGGAGGGCATCATGGCCCAGAGTTCTATGATGACGCCATGGATGAAAATGATGCAGAATTTGGAAAAATGATAGATGCCAACCACGCCTTCCAATGGGGAGAGGATAGGCCTCATCATAGAACCAGTAACACCCAAAGAATGAAAAAAGCTGCAGAAGGCCCCAAGTGGGAAGCGACCAAGGCGCATCACTAACGGCCTCCACCATTGACTCTGACAAAATTCAGGAAGACATTGAGGAAATCAACTGAGCCAATCAATCAGAACCGGCTGCCCAAGCTGAGGAGGACATGGAGGAAATTATCTGAGTCACCCAATCAGAGCAGTACGCCCAACATAAAATTTTCTCAACAATGTGACTGAATTACCAAATGACATCAATCAAGCGAAATTAGCAGAACAACTCAGCTCCATTATGGGTGGAAAAGCGGGACCCAATTCACCAAATTTGCAGCCCAAAATTACAGAAAAAAATCAGCTCACTGCACCAATCCACCAAGGGTCACAAGTGGAAGAATATGCTGAAAATTCTAAAAACTGCAATTTCCATAAGAAATTGATACAAGGTATAGAATTGGATGATGCCACAGAATATACTGGCCCTATGACACGAAGAAGGACCAGTAATAAGGGCGTTGGATGTGGGCTGGGCGGCCCTTCCAACCACTCCTCAGGTGCCGCGGGCACCTCAGTGACAATAGGGATGCTAAACATCACAGGAGCTAGGGATCATACATCCCAAGCCAAAAAGCTGGACTTCCTGCAAAATCTCCCTGTAGATATCTTAGCCATCCAAGAAACCACTGTCTACAGGGGGAAGAAGGATCCTGGTCAGCCAGGGTTTCACCATCCCTATTGGTATGGACGACACACAGTGGGGTGGTCTTCAGAAATAACAAAAAAACTAAAAATTACAAAATCCTCCTCATATTTGCATGGCTTAATCATGGTTGCAACAGTCATAAACCAAGAGGGCATGATTTTGATAGCAAGTATCTATGCACCGTTCACCGCAGCTGAGAGGAAACAATTCCTCAAAATCATCCCAACACTTGCCCTCCCACTTGATACCATTTTATTGGGCGACTTCAATTGCTAAGATAACTCCAACATAGACTGATAGCCTAATAATGGTGATACCCACCAGGGCACAAAGAGGTCCATGAAATGAAGGCATCCCTAGGCCTACATGATACCCTCTCCCCTGGGTCACCACTCCTTCCCAACATGACCCGCCCCAACATACATGAGGGAACGCTCATCTCAATTAGCCGCATCAACTACATCCTCACACCAAAAACCTACCTCTTGAACATTTCCAGATTTGCAAAAAAAAAATCAATTTCTCCAACACTGACTCGTCTTGGTGCGGCTTACACCAACCTGAACTCCCACACAGGCGTCAACCTGGAGGAAGCTACTTCCAGAAAACATAAAATTAACCAAAATATCCAACTGGGTCAAACATGAGGCCATGAACCCAGAATTCACAACCCCATTTATATCAGATCCCTTCAAAACCTGGGCAAATTTCTTAGCTGAACTAATAAATAAAACTCATCACATTGCCTTGTGTAAGTACACCACTGACGCAGACACAATCAAGCGCACCTTGGAGGAGCTGGACCACCTCGAGCTCAACGCCCCAAAGTCCAGCTACAGCCCCAGCTGGGGAATCTTTGGGTGGAAATATCAGTCCGCCTAAACGCTCTCATTTTTGAACACCAGCACAGGTCAAGGTATCGAGAAAAGTTAAGTTCATAAAAGCAGGAAAAACCTGCTCAATGTACTTCTTCCATCAATTCCACTCACGCAGCAACCAGCCCGCGTGCACACAGGTCTGCAAAGTTGACAGCACTGTGGCAACTGACCCAACGGAGGTCAAAACGGAAGTAGACTGCTACTACACTGAAATATATCATGAAACCCCAATGGACCCCCAAAAATTAAATATTTTATACACACTGCCAGAATACAAAGCACACCACGGATTACAGCCTAATAAACGTAATGACAAAGGAGGAACTCTGGGACACAGTCCGCAGTGCACTTCGTAGGAAATGCCCAGGGCTTGATGGGATACCCCACGAATTTAATTTGAAATATTTTAAGCAAATCGCCCCCCTCCTCTTAGCATCCATGAACCAATGCCTGCTGGAGACACGTCTCCTACCTGGCGACCAGGACTCCTATGTCATAACCCTGTGCAAAAAGGGTGACAAATTGTACCTCGCCAACTGGCGCCCAATTCCACTCTCTAACACAAATACAAATCTACTTACAAAATTTTAGCAACCAGATTAGGCACAATAGCCTCCAATATCCTGTCGCCCAATCAGTTTGGGTTCATACCAGGGCGTTCAATCTGGACCAATATACACTCCGTTTCCAACATATGTCAATCCAAAGCTTCTGGAGCCCTGTTATTCCTAAACCAGGAGAAGGCATATGACTGCGTTAGTTGGCCGTACCTGAATGAATACCTGAGCGCCTTTAAACTCCCACCCAGATTCATAAACTGGGCGATGCTCCTTATAGAATTTGTATCCATGGCTTTATGCGGCCCTGGCTTTCTAACTAACAAGATCACACAACGCAGAGGGCTCAAACAAGGGGACCCCCTCAGCCCGCTGCTGTACAACTTCAGCTTTGATCCACTCCTTTTCGTTGCTTACTCACACCTTATGGGCATAATCGCACAAGGCTAGTCACCAGTCAAGATACTAGCCTTTGCGGATGACTGTGTAACAGGTATAACTAACAATAATGATGCCTGCCAACTGGAACTCACACTAGAGGAATATTCCATTGTGAGCAACGCATCTCTCAACAAACGGAAAACGGAAATAATCCTCTTATGCAAGTACACCAACAAATGGGCTACAACACCCAAACCTCACAGCCCCCCACAAAGGAACAACCCCCACATCCTCCCCTTCACATCACCTCCTTCAACCAACCCTCTCCGCCACCTTGGGGTATGGCTGGAGACAGGAGTTACGCCAACCAGACAATGGAAAACAACCTACTACATCAAATGACCAATCACATAGCCTCCATTAATGGAAGATCCCAGGACTAATGGGGCGAGTAACAGTTGCCAGCTCACTCATCCTCCTGATGCTTTGGTTCCCCGCAGATGCAATATCCTTCTCACCTATCTTCATATCCTCAATCCGCTCACTTATCCCGGGATGGCTGTGGCCTGGGATCCCGTCTACCTGTACGGGTGGAAACACTCTTTGGCCCACGCTCCAGTGGAGGCATGTGCCTGATGGACTTTGAGGCCCACGCAAACCAAATACTGGTCACCTGGATAAAGGAAGTCCTTGCCCCAGACCTCCCGCAACAACACTGGTCCAGAGCAGTGAGGGCCAACTTTACACAGGCACTAAAACTATCAAACCCACACAACCCGTCTAGCCTGCTCACATACCTTGCAAAACACCCCACCGCAGTGGGCCCTCATGGAACTCCCCCAAACTTCAAATACCTCCTCTGCGCCATTTGACACAGGGGGTGGTCATTCACACTCACAGTCACTAGTCAGGGAAGGGGCAGGCCCAGAGCCCACTTCACGCTAAGAAACTCAGAGGACAACCCCCAGAGGGACACACACAATGTGGCCCCATAAAATGCAAGAATTGATTACATGGATGCTCTAGACATCCCATATGACCTCACAATGCAGAAGGCAATATGGAGGATAACACATCATCCGCTCCTCCAGCTAAGAGTAAGAGCTAACACCTGGCGCTGCCTCAGAAGAACTTATAGAACAGCAGATCGCTCCAACTCTCTCCATGCAGAGTGCGCAGTGTGTGGAGGGGATGGCACGCTACACCACCACCTTGAAGCATGCCCACCATCAAGAGCCATATGGCGGGAAGTTGCTCGCCTGCTTAGGATCCAAAATAACCAGGAATTTTCTAACTCTAGGAGCCTCCTCATGCTTCATCTTGAATCCCCAATACCACCTACCCTCCGCTCCCTAATAGTAACTAATGCAATTTGGACAATCCACACCATTGCTTTGGATGCGTTCAAGGGTACCATATCAACCATTTGTGGGATAATCAGTAGATTCCACGTTCACCTACCAGAACACTTCCAAGCCTGAATTTATGGACACATGAAGCTGAGGCAGCAAAGGCTCATAGAGTCATGGTTTCCAGTATGGTTTCTACATACAGACCTCTTCATCCACATCTGCTCCATAACAGGGGAAACCCCCTTGGTATAGCATACTCAACCCCCCCACACCTGGCGGTACTGACTGGCAACAGGGGTAGCTCATCTACCCTGGGGTGCCTAATTCAGTACCACTTCGTCTTCCCCTATCCCCTTATGTATTTTGGTATTGCACATCCCCTGGTCGGCTTACCTTGGCTAAATAAAATTATTAAATCAACTAATAAATCATCGCCCCTTCAAATCTGTGTCCTATCAATTCAACCAAAAGCCATCAACCACTTGCCTTTTAAAAATAAACCTGTCAAATCAATAAAATAACACCAAACTGCTACCCAAAACACTTTTAATATTTAAAATCATTGTGTACATGACTTGTTTTCCAAACTGCTAAATCACTCTTTACTTAACTTGCCAAATGTATTTATCAATTAGTGGACCAAGGTTATGCAGGTTTATAAATTCTATAAACCTAACATCCAGATACCCATGCTTTGCTACGGTATTTAAATTTTATCAGATGAAAAGCTCACACTGACATAGCCTATAGGCTGTGCCAGCGATACTCTCAAGCCACTTGGACTAACAGCTTCACTGTTGCCCTCGTGGCTGGTGTTCTGATTATCCTAAGTTTACTACATCTACTTAAAGCCCTATTTCTGATTTTATTTAGTTTCAGATGAGAAATTTGGTGAATTATTTGGTAATATTTGTCAATTCTCACCCACTCATCCAAATAGATCATACCTATCATACTTAATAGTTTCAGATTTGATATTGTTTGCCAATTCTCACCCACTCACCCAAATAGATTGAACCAATCAGACTCAAAGGTTTCAGATGTCGGTCAATCAGCCAGTGAATATGTTCATTAAGTAGATAGTAATGTCTTGGGAAAAAAGAACCTCCTTTAAAAAAGTTCTAAAAAAGCATGAAACAATTAAGAAATTATGAATCTTCAATAAAACCCTTTTTGAAGTTGCCACTATATTTTGAAACTGACTCATAAAAGCCATTTATAATATGTATACTCAGCACTTTATATTCTTAGTTGCTAATAGTTTACACATGGACCCAATATGTATAAGCTTTAATTTGTATTTGTGAGCAAAATTCTATAAGTCAGGTTGAAAGATGGCGTCAACTTAAAAAAGGGTTTTATTAAGGATTCTTAATTTCTCATTTATTTCATATTTTTTAGAGCTTTTTTAAAGAGGTTATTTTTCCCAAAAAAAATTTTCAAGAAAGTTCTTTTTTTCCAAAAAACCTTTACCCCCATTTTTTCCCCAAAAAAATTAGTGCATATTAAAGGTGGCTCTTTTTCAAACTTTTATTAAAAAGTTACTATCTCTATATATCATTCTTGACCCTGTAAGTCCCAGGGAACGTCCCCTGGGTGTTGACTGGGCCATTTTCCCATTCCAAATAAAAGGCACTAAAGAGGATAGCTGTACCCCTCGTTACTCAGGGCAATCTCGCTCACATAGTAGATGAGCGCTGGGTAACAGCTCTCCCACTTTGAATCCCATTCCCAGTACCCACATTAACCTCAGCAGAACTGTTATGAGTAATCAGTGAGATCTGCGCTTAGATCGCCAAAATAAAATTGATTGTAACCAATTCAAGTGGCAATCCACCCAATGCTCAGATTTTAAATGGTCAAAAAGGTATGAAGACTGATCTATTGGCTGGAATGCCCAACAGTTGCAATTTGATTAACATGATGATCGGAAAAATCTCTCCCCTCTTATATCTGTCAGGCATCACCTCCGATGGGCAGCTTCCTGCTAACAAATTGGGTGTTGCGCCTGATGCAATGCTATTGATCAAACGAATGACCCAGCGACCAAGCATGGGTGGGTTGGTCATCCCAAACCCGTTCCCAACCAAATTGGCCCACCCCTATGTGGGGTGGCCTTGGGGGATTCCACCTCTTGTTAGGCTAAATGCTGTCGCGCCAACTGTCAGAAATGTAGTCAAGCTTTGGTTCAGGCGTTTGATGTCAAACTGACAATGACTCAGACTGCCTCCAAATTTTGTGATGACAGTTCCTAAGGAACTAACCTGCCCATTCCTAAATAATTTGCCGGTTAGGTCAAATTTGAGGTACCCAATCCCAGCTTTGTTTTCCCCCAAATCGACTACTATTTAATCAGTCACATCACACTGAGAAAATTGTTGGTCAATTTTTCTTTCCTAAAATTCCATCAAAGATTCTTCCCAAAAAAATTGGTTTTTACATGTTAAAAATTAAGCCGCCTTATCTGCTGATATTCTTTTTACCCCTCAGGGTTAACGGCCATGTGCATCTGGTACTTTATTTTGTGCCTATATGAAATTCTGGCTCACCGGCAGATATTGGTAACTCTTTTCTGGTTTCATATTTGTCATATCATCAGCAGTGCCTCAGGCATTCTGGTTTTCTGTTCAGATGCT
>JAKSZP010019386.1:0-15871 GCA_022478985.1 Massospora cicadina | reverse complement strand
CTTTGGTTACCATGATTCCCTCTATCTATAAGTGGACTTGACAAGTTCAAAATTTTTGGCTCTACAACCCAGTTCTCATGACCTTTCAGCAGCAATATATAGGGATTTTATGGCCCTATGTTTGCCAACTACAAGAGAAAATCTACCTCTTTTTTACCCCCAACAAAATGGTCATAACAACCAAGAATCTTGCAGAAACTATCCCAGTAGTTTCCACCCCTGTTAGCAAAACTCCTGGGTCTGAAATCTATTCAGTATGGTTTGCTGTCAGGATACTCCTAACCCTGACGTTCTGCCACCATTTTGTTATATCCTGTTTCCTGGCTCCATATCAAGTTGTATGGTTGGCAATGCCTCTGGCATTCTGGCTTGTTTTCTGGATGCTTACACACCCTGACTGGCAGGCCAGTCTAAACTTCTTCTGCTGTTTCCATGATATCAAGGCTTGGAGGGGGCTCTGTTGGTATTTTCCCTGGGTTAGGTGTAAGCCTTGTCCAGGGAAAGGATTGACATCCCCCTTCAAGGGGTGTAAATTCTTTCTGGCTTATCAGATTTGATAATAAGAGTCAAATCTGCCAGTATATCAAATTTGGGGCTTGGTATAAATTACCCCAAATTTGAGGAAATGGTACATTCCCATTCCCTGAGACATGTGACCTAGGATCTCACCTGACCTGGTCACATGAATGGCTTGATCCAAGTAAGGGTCAGAATCATGGCCATCCAGAAGGCCAGGAGAAACCCTACTTGGACAGGGCCACAATGATCCTAGAGCCACGTGTCCCCTAATACCCTATAAGTATCCCTAATTTTTATGTTAATAAAATAAATCCGTTCATGATATTTATTTTATCTTATATTTTATTAAGTTTAATTTATCAAAATGAATGGAGTCTTATCCATTGTTGCATCTGGAGCTGCCCCTGTCCTCTTGGCTGACACCAGCCCCTTGCAGTCAGCCTACTTGTTGGGTTCCCCTGTGTCAGCACCAGTGAGCGCATCTTGGGGAAACCTGACACCTAGTTTCAACCCAAGTCTGCAGATTGAGTCCACCGTCGATGCTGCCAATGAGCACGCTAAATAGATCAGAGACATACATCAGGCAGTGAAGAACCACTTCATGGATGCTGTGAGGATCTACAAAGCATATGCTGACTGTAAGTGCTGTAAAGCACATGAGTAAAAGCTGGGCGACTTGGTCATGGTCAATGCCAAGAACCTCCACTTGAAGCAACCCTGCCGCAAGTTAGGACTAAGATGTGTTTTACCCTTTAAGATCATCAATAAGGTTGGTCTGTCAGCTAACAGGTTGACTTACCCCCCATGATCAAAGTGTTCAGCACCCTACATGAGTGCCTCCTGGCCCCCTTTGATGTCCCATGCCATCTCTCCCTTATCCTGTCATAGTAGATGGTAACCCCAATATGAGATTGATGCTCTTCTTTCTTCTTGTCTATCCTGATGCACCTTCAAAATTTGGTGTCCTGGAAATTTTATGAGATTGAGAACAGCTAGGTGTCCTATCAAGATGTGACCAATGCTCAGGACCTAATTTGTGACTTTCACTCTAAATTCCCAAATGCTGCAGGTCCCACCACCCAAGCCTCCTTAGCCGCCATGAAGCTACCTACCCCCCCCCCCGCAAGAACATTGCCTCAGCCAATGTCCCCTCAGGCATTGTAGAACCCCTTGTGGAGTGAAAGGTGATGTCACATCTAGTGACATATTTCCTGGTATTAAACACCCCTCCAAATCAAAGACTCACAAGCCAATGGATCCAAGGCCAGAATCTCTAAAAGTCACTGATGACCTCTCTAAGTTTATTAACAAAAGATGGGTTCTAGCTTTGCCAGCTAAGGCTGGGGAAAATGGCTTATCTGAGGCGGAAAATCCGGCAAAAATTGACCTCAATTTTTGGAAAATTACATGATACAAAGTTATGGAATTTTGGTAAATTTTTAAAATTTCAATTTTGCTGAAAGGCAGGAATTTTATGGCTTAGATTAGCTTTCAGTAATTTCACAGAAATCCATAATTGCTGTGTAATCATTGCAAACTCTCCCTTTAAACTTTAGGCCCATTTGAGTTAGGTTCTGTTTTTTCAGATACTCAAATAAATTTAATAAAGATAGGGATTTGTGGGCAAATTCCCTCACCTTTCTGAGTATTTTCAATTAAAATACATCTATAAGAAGTTCTGCAATGGCTGGAGTTCCATTCCACCTTGGGTCTATTGCTAAAATTGGACGCAAGATCTCCGCCAACTCTGCAGCATATTTTGCCAACTCCACCACTTCTTATTTCGCCACCCTTATCCTGAGTTCTTACACAACTTTTTCCAGTGCCCAGGGACTCTTATCCGTTATGGTTGTGGCCAGTTTGGTGTGTGCCCTGCTCACCACCTTTATATGGAAACACAATACAGACTGCTTGGGACGTTTCTTAATTTTGTTGTGGCACCTGACCTTGTTGGCACACCTTTGGCCTGGTTCTTTCCCTTCAGCAACCTCCTGCGCTCCAGTTTCCATGACAGCAGAAAACAGCTAGGTCCATACCCATGATTGTTCCCATGCATAAGACCTGAATGGTAAGTTCCATAAACACTTTCCTGATGCTGAAGGTCCCAAACCAACCTATATAATTGCATCTATGAAGTTATCCCCAGCCCATAAGAACTTCTCCCTTGCAGGCACCCCCTGGGGGCAGGGTGGAGCCAATGAAACTGGAGGGTAATGCCATGTTTCATGACATGCCTCTGGAGTAAATTGTGGGAATAAGGAGGATATGAAGAAGACAAGGGAGTTGTAACAGATCAGACTGAACTTGATCCGCACATTGTTTTGTTAGGAAGGGCCTTGACTAGGAGTGAAGTGTTGGAGGATGATTTGAGAGAGTCAGAGTTGGTGGTGAGTCAGATGAGGAGTTGTGGGATCGAGGGTGAGAGATTCAAAGTTCCAAGATTGAGATGCAACTGAGAGAATATGATGTCAGAGCTTTGAATGGCATGGATGATGATCTGGTGTGATGAGAAGTCTTTATGAGCAATGTGTTGGATGTTTTTCAAGAAAGCTTAGTGGAGGAGAGGGAGCTTATTAGAAGACTAGCAGAGTGCTATTTATTAGGGAATAGTTGTGTCCTGAATGGCCAGTTTCATCTTCTAAGAAGAATCAGGAAATTCAAATAACCCTATGCTCTTATAATTTTAATTATTATCTTATTCAAATTACATTATTGTATTCAAGTGATGAGCTCAACTAGTGAGCTTAGCGTGGCATTGGCGTCATTATCAGCCCTCTCATGGAGCAAGACCCTGCTGTTGATGTGCAGCATCATGAGAACAGTGGTGCAGAAATATGTGGCAATGATGAGACATGGTGGGAGGGTTCAGGGATGGGTTTCTGCAGCCCTGTCCCTAGTTTGGTCAGCAACATGGCTCTTACTACCCAATTCCTTTGTGGCATATTGGTGTGAGCCCATTCATTACAGGAGTTGTTGGGAATTTTTCATTCTCAATAATAGGTGACTCCATTAGTGTGCCAGGCAAAACAGTATGAAGACTGCTGGCCCTTGCTTTTTCACAATCATTAGCAACCTGTCCTTAAAAATTCGCAGGGCAACCCACCAACCCAGCAGACCAACAACTTCTCCTTCTGAGGCTTGACCACTTGTTATGGTTCAGAGGTCCTCTTTGGAACTTGTCCAACGATTTCTGGTTCAGCGGCCTCTATTGATTCCCTCAGGGTTTCTCCCCTTCAATCTTTCCAGTTCATCATTATTGTTGCTAGTTGCTTAGGTTCCCACGGGGTTTTCATCTAGTTTAATGTTGGGAGTTGGTTGCACCGACCACTCCAGGTGTTTTAACCCAGCATCTAACCTCTGGGGATCTTGAGTCCCACCTCTACAAGCTAAACTAACATCTGTTAACTAAAAACTTAATAAAGGTAGGTAAAGGAAGGTTTTTTTAGAATAAAAAGCCAGCTTATAAATAGGATGGCCAAAATATGAATATTGTGATCATACTGGTGTATAATTATCATGAGAAATATAATGGGTAATAGGGGTATGGAGGTTATGAACTACTTGAGGTAGCATTAGTGGCAGTTGGTTTATAAAAGGCTATATCATATAGCATTCATCAGCTTATGGGTAATTGATTATATACATTAGATATAGTTTATATATCACATGTGAGGCAGCCTCTGGATGTGGATCAATTTAACCTTATATAGATTTGCTTCACTCCTACTCACATCCTATTGTGGTCTCAGATTGATAATCAATAAACTTGTTGATTTAAAGCTTTTCTGGTTTCATCAATTCAGCGATGATTCAATTCTCAAAAAGATAAGCCAATTGGTAAATTCATCATGTAATAAGTTCATATCAATAATTACAATCCACTCGCCATTAGATTGGCTTATCAACTCTCAACCTTGTAAGCATATATCCTAGGTAAGCAAGAACTAATCATTGACTCAACCCCAAGGTTATTTCTGAGCTTATTCATTTTCCAAGGCTAACATCAACTAGGAATAAAATTCCAACAGGAGTCAAGTTGGCCTTCCTAACCTCTGATATACTGTTAATCAACGCTGGGTTTAGGCTAAGCAAGTTTAAGTTAATCCCCAGATATCATGTGATGCAGCTTCCAGATGGTACATTGATGGTACTAAAGCTTACCCAGTTTCATTTAAATGATGATGGTTTTATAATTAATTTCCAAATGTGGAGGGGCTTGTTTATAAAATTTTATATCATCAAAAAAGGTAGGATTCAGTTTGTACAAGTTTCAAGTTTATACCTACTTGATCTATAAGGCTACTACCAATAGTAACATGCTATTGACCAGAATCAATTCCAAACCTCAGCAAGGTGATCCAGGCCCATCCTCCCATCTTTCTCAAATTAGTGTTGTCTTATTAAATTTTTTGTTTGCCATATCTCTTGTCTAAATAAAACTATTTTATATAGTTGACTATCCCATGCTGCCCTTTGCAGCCCTTGCTGGTTACCTTTTTATGGAGGGTTTCTGGAGTTTAACTATCATTTATAAGGGTGTTGGCGTTTTACAAGGTGTACTTAATCTTTTGTGTGGTTGTTCTTTGTTGAGTTAGAGACACTTGCCTCACAATTATTTATTTGGATGGGATCACAGATTTAAATATAAAAAATGATGTTTTGTGGTATCCTAAAACATAGTTGTTTACAATCATTAAGATACTATATACAACTGAAAGTAGTTTATAAAAAGTTTCTAACTGTTATAGCTGTATATATTCTGTACCTGTAGTATGTTTGCACGCATAGTGACTTTTTTATATTGAATTTTATCTTAAACTTATTTACTATATAATAGAATAAATTTTACACTATACTTTGTAGGCAGGCTTGCATTTAGATCTTGAAACCTTAATATTTCACAATGTCTGGGACAGTTTTTGCATGGTTGGCCTTAATTTTGACCAGCCTTATATACCCATATAGTAGGATAGAAATTTACTATATAGAAATTTGAACTAAATCATAAAGTGTTAGGCTTAATCATATTAATATCTACCAGTATTAATTTTATACCATTATTATATACATCATAAGAGCTTATACTTAACATTGATGTACACTAAGTTCTCCCCCTCAGGTTGGGACCATCTAGTACTAAAAAAAGATGTACACTAAGTTCCTTTCAGTTTGCTTATGTGAGAAAAAGCTATTTATGTTTCAAAAATATTGCCTTGCCTAAAAACACTATTTTCTAGGCTTTTTTATCTTAGTATGTATATCAAATGATATAGTAGGCACCTGGTAAAAGGCATAGATAAGATACCATATTATGTTAGAATATTAGCTTATCAGTGAACCTATACCTAATTAATATAACAAATTATATAGATGCACTGTTCTAGAAAAAAATTAGGACTATTGGTGTATAGTTATGTTTGCAATGGTGTTTGATTTGCCATATCAATTAGATCTTTTTGTACTAAAACAAGTGGGATTCTAAATGCTTAAAGTATTAGACTTTTAAGAGCTATCAAATTTACCCTAGATGTGATAGCTTTTGTCTAGTAACCCATACATTACAGTTCTAACCATACTATGGTAAACTGTAATAAAACAACGTTAAATGGCTAGTCAGAGTTCTATATGTTATAGGGTCACTAAGTTTATGATTGCATTTTAATTCCTGACCTTTGCTATTCATTGAAGTAACTGCAGACTTTGCCTCATTTTTGGGGTTTCCAGTTCATTAAATATACTATATCTTTTACTAATATTCAGGTTGTTTTGAGCTTAGTTTATTCTCATTTCATCTCCAGATAGTCCAGAATATGTAATGGCTTTCTTAATTTTGCCAAATGCAATAGTTGGGTGGTTCCTAAAGTATTAAATGATTGGGTATCTTTTGGTAATATGGATATCAAATGTCTGAGTCTATATTACTGGGGGTCTTGGATTATGGTCAACTAGTATTATAGGCTATGCTCAACAGATAGTCAAGGCTAAGCTCAATGTATTGCCAAGGCTAAACTTAAAGGATAAAAGCCTTAGCTCAATAGATTGCTAAGAATACACTCTACAAATAGCCAAAGCTATGCCCAATGAATGACTAAGACTGGAACAGAGAGGCCAAAGTTCGAGCTTTCAAATCAGGGAGCTAAATATATACCTTTTCTTTGATTCTGATACTAACATTATATAAACTCACAACTTTCATTCCTTGAAATTTAATAAAAAGCTATTATGATAGTAGAATTGGATATTTTTACTATCTTCTTTGTTAGCTGTTAGTATAACTATTTTTTGTAAACATATACATTGTTTTTTTCAATTACTAGCCGATTTACCCGTGCTTTGCTACGGTGTCTATAGAAATTCAGATATTCAATTTATTAATATAGATTTATATTATAGATAAATAATAACCACTCAGCCAAATCTAATTGCTCAATCAAATCAACCAAAATTACCAAACACTCAATTAACCTAACTGAATTTATCAAATCAACCAATAACTAATCACCCCTAAAATTAATTATATCCTATCGATTCGACCAAAGCCCATCAACCACTTGGCCAAACAAAATAAACCTATCGAATCAACCAAATAACACCAAACTGCTACCCGAAACATCTCTATACTTAAAATCGTTGAGTATGTGACTTATCTTCCAAACTACTAAATCAACTTCTACTTAACTTGCCAAAAGTATTTTATTAATTGGGTGAACCATATTAGGCAGGTTCTAAAATATATAAACCTAACATCCAGATACCCGTGCTTCGCTACGGTATTTAGTTTATCAGATGATAAGCTCACATTATAGCCTATAGGCTGTGCCAGCACTACTCTCGAGCCACTCGGACTAACAGCTTCGCTGTTGCCCTTCGTGGCTGGTGAGCTGAATATCCTACTTAATCTACTTAAAACTCTAATATTGATTTTTGTTTAGTTTCAGGTGAGCAATTTGGTGAATTTGATAATAGTCGCCAATTCTCACCCACTCGCCCATATAGATTGAACCCATTAGGCTCGATAATTTCAGATTCGATAAGATTCGCCAATTCTCACCCACTCACCCAAATAGATTAAACTTATCAGACACGATTAGCTTCATGTGAGCAATTTGGTGAATTATTCAATAAAATTTAATTCTCACCCATTCGCCCAAATAGATTGAACCCATCAGGCTCGATAATTTCAGATTCGATAAGATTCGCCAATTCTCACCCACTCACCCAAATAGATTGAACCTATCAGATTTGAAGGTTTCAGATGTCAGTCAGTACGTCAGTGAATGTGTTTTATTAAGTAGATGACAACTATAAAAAATATAATGCCTACGCAGGCAAAGCAAAGGCAGACTAGTAATCTATTAGGCTATAAACCTTTTAAAGATAATAAGTAATTAGCTCAAAGCACGATCATATTTACAATAATCTAGTGATATAGCTACTAAGCATAAGGGTAGGCCATTAAACTATACATTCAATCCAAACCATTATATTAATCATAAATAATGAAACGTGTATGGTTATAGATACTTAATAACCATGAGCAGACTTGTAGGCCTCAATCTGCGCCTCGATTGAGTTTAAAGATAGAGATGGGTTTCTAAGGGTAATGAACTTAGCTTTGGAGAGAGGGCGGTAATCGACGGTGACGTAAGACGGTATCACTTCGGCCAGTAATTTGAGACGATCCTCGATTTCTAAATTGGAGAGTTGCCAGACGTTTTTGGTAGCAATTTGTTCAACGACGTAATCGAGGCGTTTCGTCGGTTGAGAACCCTGGGAGGTGACGAAGATTGCTTTAAGCGATCTAACGACTCCTTGCAGTTGGCTGAGTTTGAGACGCATCTCCATAACCTCAGCCAAGTTTGGGTTTGCTGCCTCAAACTCAAGCCACTGCTTTTCCTTAGCTTTGATTCTGTTTAACAGCTCCTCCTTTTTACGTGTCACTTCAGCTCTGCGTTCATCAATGGACTTTTGAGACGCAACTGCCTCCTAAGATAATCAGATAGAGGCTGCTTATGGTTTACCTGAGCAGATTTCTTGTTAAGCAGTGCTTTGGCCCGTTCCAATACCCCCATGGGTTTGGCAACTGAATCGGAAGTGCTTCGAGAAAGCAGCAGTTTCTAAATGATCAAACAAAGCCGAGGTTTAACTCTTACTGCACGCTCAGCTAGAGAAGCACGGGGAGGCTCAGGGACAGCTACAGGGAATAAAGGCAATGAATTCACTTGTGGAATGGCGGTCAAGTCAAAAGCGGGGTGCCATTTGGATGGCAGACTAGTAGAAGTGGGAAGTGAGCGGCTCAACAAGAATTGCTAAAAATTAGTTACAATCAAGCATAAGCTACATTATGGTGGGCGTGGGCAAGGGATACAAGCTTAGAGTGCAGTTCTTTACACAACTCTTCAATGCGCTCAATGGGATAAATGTTTGCACATTGTTTGTCGTCTGATGGACATCCGAGGCCAAGCGAGGGCACCTTAACAAACACCGAATCAACCGACTGGTATCCTTGAGTAACTTTGGTGGGCTCAAACTCAAACAGCTCGGGAAATAATTCCTTAAACTGGCCCAACTGACTGATAGGAAAGCTACGCTTGCTGATCTTCTCGATGGCGGGCTGCAGATGGTGAAACGTAAATGTGTTCCACATCACCCGTTGGTAAAGCATGGTGTGGAACATGTACTTAAAGTTCTTCTCAATAGAGATGTAGTGCTCGGGAAGCGGGAGTGGCCCAGTACATGTCAGGGCGGCGTACCGCAAATATCCTGGCACATTAAGGGTTGGTTTGCTTGTGGCCAACCCAGTCAGTACACGGGGGCTGCTGTGTATAAGGGTAGGTGGCTGAAGCGCAGTCTCTTTAAGAACATCGCTTATGATAGGAGCAGAAGGCTCGACTGTTTCAGAGATGGAACTTAAAAAACTTTAATCTTTGAAGACGGATAAGCAAACACAAAACCCTTACGGTGCAATTGCTTTGGGCGTAAAAAACCCTGGTAATTTGGTTTGCTTGGTGCGAGATCTCTGAGCTCGGGGCGTATAAACTGCTGTAGGCTACAATGAGCGGAATAAATTACTAAGAAAAGGCCCAAGATGATAGAAAACAATATTATAAAACCAAAGCTTACAATAGACTTCCCCTTCTTGGACTCAAGAGCCTCGCCATCCGTGGTACGAACACTAGCTGGTGTTGTCGATGCTAGTTCGAGCTTGCGCTTTGAACGAGCCTGTGCACAAAATCAGCTTAATTTATCCCGAATCTAAAGTCCGCAGGAAAATAACTTCTGAGTGAATTCGTACCTCGTAGGTTGGTTTTTTGGTTGCAAAAAGAGCCTTCAGGGTTTGTGCTTTTGGCGTAAGACTCATCATACTTGATCAACTAAAATCTGGTTAGCTGGAAAACTTTGACAACTTGCTTCGTAATGAATTGAGCAGGAAACTTTTTAATTCCACAAAAAAGACAAGTGAAAATTCATTTACATTTAAGGCAAGTGCCGTTCGCACATTACAATCTTTTGATTTTGCAAAAGTAGAGCTATAAGGTTATCACTCTTCCAAAAAGCAGAATTGATTAAAAAATATTTCTGCAAAAAACGTTGAAATCTTAAAAAGGAAATAACCTAAGAAATACTTGCTTGCACCTAACATTTAAAGCCTGCTTACGTAAAATCCACCGTTTCTAACAGTTTACGAAAACAAGAGTTTCGAGTACAATTTGAAATATAAATAAAAATATTATAAAAGGTGTTTCGAGACAAAGTACCGAAAACTTAGTCACTGCCCTCATTTAGCTAAAATATCCACGTGCGAAAACTCAAGCATAAGCTCAAAAGTCTAAAAGGGTTAAATGCTACGAACTGGTAAAGATTAGTTTCGTCTTTTGACTGCAAATATAAAAACTCTAATAAACTTTTATCTTATACTTTGATTCGTCTGTAAATAATAAAAAAGTACAGGATTTTCAGTAAATCAAAATATTAGCGAAATAAAAACTTGACCAATAAAGCATAAAGTAATAGTCATCCTCAATCGCTAATTTACTACGATCTTGCACACAATGATGACTGCTATTCAAAAAAAGAATTAAAGATGTATATTGAATTTTTCATTACGCGATCGCCAAGAAAACTACAAGTAGCATAATGCCTATGACGATTTACATGTTTCTTTCCTCACCTTAGACTGTGCTATTAGTAAGTACAAGATGGATCTTGACTAATGGGCACAAGGTTTATAATTCTAAATCCAATCTAATTTCTCGAGTTCTAACCGATCTAACTTTTAATCCTTTGACCATTAATCTTTTTGCTTAAATCAAAGTAGCGATACAGCCGAATCATCTCAACCAAAGACCAAGTTTAACACAAATTTAAATTGAAAATCGTAAGAAAAAGTATAGTATTAAATCAACTAATTAGTTAAGGGTTAACTTTCCTCCTAAATCACAGTTTTAAAATTTTGAAACTTCGACTTCAATTAATAAGTGAATTTAAAATTAATTGAAAATATGGCATAGCTACCCATCCAATCTTGCGTAAGCTGCAATTTAGCGTTGCATGTACATAAATTGTATATTAATAGTCCTACATTAAATTATCCAACTTTCTTTCCTATTAACTACCCTTATAAAGTTGCTAAGCTAAGATACAAATTTACCATTCAGAAATTAGTGATCCGTACAAGGGGCAGATGAGTAGCTGCAACTTCAATGTCAATAGTGACTGGGTGCTTTCTGTGAAGGGTGACCAACCCAAATATTGCATCAGCCCTGAGCCAAAAGCACCGAGGTAGGGCAGCTATACGAGCCACTATTTCCAATAATTGGACAACCAAATATAGCACCTTGGTAAGTTAGTTTATCATAATAGATAACTTGTAATAAAATACCTTCCATTTTTAGCTCTTGTAACCTATATATCATAGTATTTATATATACTTGAGAGTAGACTCCCCAATATTCTGGGAAAAATGACTCACAGGTAACCTATTCCTATATGCTATTTATATCAATAGATGCAGAACTTCTAGGGTTTGCTTAGAATCTAATAAAACTTCAGATGTTGACCACATGGCAAAAGTATTAGTGAAGATATATATACCTGGTGTCAAGTATATTAAACCAATCATTTATATATTTATATTTATTGGGTAGCATAGTGTCACAGAGTCAGCTAATGAAGTTGATACTGTCCTGCCAGTTGAGGTGAGTGAACACCCAGAATGCAATCCAGAATACCAGAGGCAAAGCTATCCACATAAACTGATATTTGGCAGGCAGGGAAATAGTTGTTGATAGCAAAATATGATCACTACTTATAAGTCCTGGGGAATGTCCCCTGTGTGTGGATTGAGCACTTTTCCTGTTTCCAAGTAAAAAGGTTCCAAAGAGGGTGGCTGTACCCCATGTTACCCAGGGTGACCTCACCCACATGGTAGATGAGTGCTGGGTAACAGCTCTCCCTCCTTGGATCCCTCCCCTGGTGCCCACGCTCACCTCAGCCTAACTTGTCTACTGGATCAGGAAAATATTCACTGAGATCACTAAATCAAAGTTGATTGGTCCAAAACCAATTGAAAACAAGCCTGACAATTGGAAACCACATAGTCAAAAAGAGTTGAAGATTGAATTATTAGCTGGAATCACCAACAGTTTCAATTTGGCCAGCAGTGTGATCATCAAAACTAACCCCCTTTCAAAATTATTAGAGATAATCCCTGACATACAGGTAGTAGCATCAGAAACCATTGACAATAGTTTGAAGCTCCCATCTGGCAAATTGGGAGTTGTAGCCAGTGCAACTCTTTTGACTAAACAAATGTCCCAGCAACTGGGCATGGGCAGGTTAGGCATTTTGAACTAGTTTCCAACCAATTGGGACTGCCCCTACATAGGGTGGCCCTGGGTAATTCTCATTTCTCATCAGGCCAGATGCCATTGCTCCAACTACTAGAAATACAGTCAAGCCTCAGTTTAGGAATTTGAGGATAAACTAACAGTATTTCACCCTGCCACCAAATTCTTCAATGTTGGTTACTATTGAGCTTATCTGCCCCCATCCCCAAAAATTTACCAGTTAGGTCAAACTTGAGGTACCCAATCCCTGCTTGTTTCTGTATCAATCAACCACTATTTAATCAGTTGCATTGCAATAAGAAAATTATTGGTTGATTTTTTTCACTTTCCTTTAAATAAAATTCTGCAGCTAAAAACTATTTTTTAGTACTAGATGGTACAGCTAAAAACTATTAATCTTCTATTTTATTGATATTGTCACAACTAGTAACATATTTCCTGGAATTAACTGCCCTTCTAAAGCCAAGTCTGATAAGCCCTTGGGGCAGAGACCAGAACCCCTAAGGGTCACCAATGACCTATCTAAGGTCATTGACAAAAAATGGGTTTTGGCTTTGCCAGCCAGGGCTGAGGAAAATAGCTTATTTGAGGCAAAAGCCCAGGTGGGAATCAAACTCAAGACCCAGAAAATCACAAGATATGAGGTTATAAAATCTGGCCAAATTTGAAAAAGTTTAATTTTGTTGAAAAATGATGAATTTGTAGCTCATATCAGATTCCAATAACCACTGGAACCTTTGTGAATCAACCCCCTATAAATTAAGTCAAAATAATAAATGCTTTGCTTTTCTCAGATATTCTTATCACCCTAATAAAGTCTAGGAATTTTTGGGCCAATTTCCTGTATAATTTTTATTTTCTTAAACAAAAAAATATACTTCTCTAAAGATCTGTGATGGCTGGAGTTCATTTTCTGCTCTGGTTTACACCTCCTGCTGTACATGAGCCCTCCCCCACTCTGCCACCTATTCTGCCAGCTCCACCTCCTCCTATTTTTCTGGCCTTTGCCTTGGATCCTACGCCACCCTTCCCAGCTCCCAGAGCCTCTTGTCCCTGATGGTTGTGGCCAGTTTGGTGTGCGTTTTGCTCCAAAGATTTATATGGAAACACAATTTTGAACGTTTAGGACGTTTCTTCATTTTGTTGGGTCACTTGGCCTTGTTGTATCACCTTTGGTCTATGCCTTTCCCTATAGCGACCTCCTGCACACCAGTTTCCCTGACAGATATCCTTCTGGCTGTATCCCCTATGGCATTACTCTGGTGGCCTGTCAGTCACTATACTGGATGAGATTTACCAGTATTGATGATTACTATGGCTCCCATTATCGCCAACTGGATTCAACAGGCCAGATACTTCTAGTAATTCAACCCCCTTATTTTGACTATGCACCTTCAATATAATAGGATCTTGTGGCCTTACATCCACCATTTCCAAGCAAGGATCTGCCACCTTGTCTCCTCAGTTTTATTGAACCCACCCACCGATGACCTTGAAGAAATGTCTCAGTGGTACCATCCCCTGCAGCAAGACCCCCAGTGTCTGGGTTTGTCACCATTTGGTTTGTTTTTGGGTTGGTATTCACAATTGTCTTACACCAAAAATTTATCATTTTCCAGTTTGCAGCTCCATATAATGTCTTACATGCAGCAATGCCTCTAGAATTCTGGATTGCTTTTTGGGTGTTCACACATCCTGACTGGCAGGCTGGTCTAAACTTCTTCTGTTGTTTTCATGAACTACTACTATCATACCTATTACTAACCAAGCTGTGGCTGTGGTAGTGCTGGAAGATTCTGCTGCTGCACTTTTTTGGGCTCACAGGGAATCCCAGATTTATGCTGGTAGCATGGGTTGCCAACTGCATGGAGAAGTCTCAGAACTTCACTTATCGAGGGGGAATAATCTCTACTAGTAATGGTACACTTGATGCTATACAGAATTCAAAATTAGGAACAGCTATAAAGGCTACTGAAATAGTATCTCTATTTGAGGAATGAGGGTAGCAATATCATGATGATATCTACTATAGCCTAATCATTGTGTAGTCTGAGGAGCATGGCACCTATTGGCGGCAGCTGGTAATATAGAAATAATATTGAACTTTAAAAAAGTTGAAAAGAAAGTTATTTCTTAAGTATATTTTTAAAAAATTGACCAACAATTGCACCTGTGTGAGATAGTTGTCTTAAGTGCTGAAGACTTGGGGAATAAATATAATTTCTTATGAACTGAGAGCAGTGTAATTCCATTTAATTCTGGTAAATTGATATTTTACAAAAATTTTGATGCCAGACCAATCTCAACATGACCAGCTGACTCTCACTTAAGTTTTGCCGCCAAATTTTCCCTCCCAGCATATCCGCTTGGCAGATTGGCAATGCTTCATCCAGCGGGTGACTGGATGGCCCATGGCCAGGCTTCATAGGAGAGATCCTATTAGGTCTCAAATAGATTTAAATTCATAAAACCCTCTGTGGTTGGGCTAACCTTTTCCAGTGGAATGGGAGCACAATGGTGGGGTTCTGAACCCAATCATGCTGCAGATAGCTCAATTCTGCCACACCTCAATTTATTTAAGCTAACAGCCCCCTCATGGGGACCTGAGATTGCCAAGGGGTAGAGATGCCCACCACTGTCCTGCTGGTAGTACCCTTATACTGCTACCACCTCCATGCACATCCCCCTGATCTGCTGCACCAACTCTTGGATGGTGAGATAAGGAGGAAGGGGAAACTTTGATGGGGTATGTGTAAGTCCTGGGGAACGTCCTTTGGGTGTTGACCGGGTCATTTTCCCATTTCCAAGTAAGAAGGCACCAAAGAGGATGGCTGTACCCCTCGTTACTCAGGGCGATCTCACTCACATAGTAGATGAGTGCTGGGTAACAGCTCTCCCACTTTAGATCCTGTTTCCAGTACCCACACTAACCTCAGCAGAACTGTTATGAGGAATCAGTGAAATCTGCGCCAAGATTGCCAAAATAGAATTGATCATAACCAATTTGAGTGGCAATCTGCCTGATGCTTGGATATTAAATGGTCAAAAAGGTATGAAGACTGATCTATTAGCTGGAATGCCTGATGGTTGCGATTTGATTAACATGATAATCAGAAAAATCTCTCCCCTCCCAAATCCAGCAGGCATCACCCCCAATGGGCAGCTTCCTGTTGACAAATCAGGTGTTGCACCCAATGCAATGCCATTGACCGAATGAATGGCCCAGCAACTGAGAACAGGCAGGTTAAACGTCCTGAACCCATTCCCAACCAAATGGGCCCACCCCTATGTGGGGTGGCCTTGGGGGATTCCCGCCACTCATCAGGCTAAACGCCGTCATGCCAACCATTGGAAACATAGTCAAGCTTTGGTTCAGGCATTTGAGGTCAAACTGACAGTGACTTGGCCCACTGCCAAAAATTTTGTGATGATGGTTCCCAAGGAACTAACCCGCCCATTCCCAAATAATTCGCTGGTTAGGTCAAATTTGAGGGACCTGATCC